>VDFB02248604.1:0-19402 GCA_007258455.2 Sequoia sempervirens | reverse complement strand
TATAATCAAAAATCAATTTCATTTCCCAAAATAAATTTAATACTGGAAGACTTAATCATTAATCCATTTTCCCAAAATGACATTGTAAAAAGGAAAATCTTTTTTTTTTTAAAACAATTTAAAATTCAACAATAAGCTATTCTTTGGATACTCTAAATCCATGTGTAACAGTTTGAGAACAAACATATTTACAGATTGTCTTAATTATGAATCTTTAATAATCAAGAAAATAACTACTTCTATATTGCTGATTTTTACAATTTCACCATTTACAATTCACTATAATTTTTAAACCTTTATGTAATAAACTTCTAACACTTCTTAATTTTAAAGGAAATAATATACATATATATACAATTAAATTTCGTATTTATATGTATTTCCTTATAATTTTACAAAACATTAAAATATATTCATATATATACATATATATATATATATATATAATATTATAATTGCAAATCACTATAATCATATATTATAAAATTCGTATTTAAATGAATCTAAAAAAAAATAATAAATACGAATTCATATCACTCATTTTTTAAAAGAAAATAAATTAAATTAAACTTGTTTATTTTGGGCGCTGTATGCGACCTCCATAGAGGAGGCCGCGGCCCTTTCTGGCCGCGCCCAGCAGCCTTTGTGGCTGCTGTGCGCAGCCATGAGGGTTGCGCCCTCTATAAGGAGGGAGGGGAGGGTTTCGGCCCTCCCCAACCAACTGGTTTTTATTTTTATTTTATAAAATTTTTAACAAAAACAGCAATTTCCGCGATTCCGTACGGCGGAAAGGAATACGAAATTTCACCACTGGTAAAATTTTAAACAATAAATTTACAGTGTCATTCACTATAAATTTTTTATAAATAAATTCACATATAAAGAATAATATATTTTTATAGAAATTTTAATGAGGAATAAAATAATTTTTTGGTAATTTCACAAAGAAAATTTGGGGAAAATTTCTACAGATTTTTACAGAATTCTGCATCTGATCTATAAATTTTCTGGTAAAATTTTCTACAGGAAGACATTGAGAAATAAATTTGCACAGAATTTCTTCCCTTTTTTAATCAGAAAATGTCTTCAATAAAAATTAAACTATAACCAGAATTTCAATACTCTTTTCTCTAATTTTCTTTTCCAAAGATATCACAGAGATTTTCTTGATAATTTTTTTTTTAAATCTTGTTTTCTTGAATTTCACAGAAAGTCTTTACAAAAGAATTGCAAGAAAAATAAGAATAATAACTCAAGAAAATACCTGGTTTCCTATGCTTGAAGATTTGGCTGTTGAAGATCTTGCCTGTAACTTCCAATTCTTTCCCGTAAAGCCAATCCAAGAAAAATAACCAATCCAATAACAAGATTTCCAAATAACTACCCCAAATCACAGAGAGGTAACAAATCTTAAGAATTCCAAAAATTTTTAACACAGAGATGATTTTGCGATTACTTGAGAAAAATTTTCCCACAGGGGCAGCAAGAATAGCAAAGTACAATATCCGAGGATCCTCAATGCTTCCGTGAGGATTTTCAACAAACTTATTTGCAATTATGACACTCACACACATGTCGAGAGGTTGTTGAGAAAATATCTTCTCCACCTCTCGGCAGTTTTTGCCCTTCAAAACTTGCATGCAAATTAATTTATTTAAATTTTAAAATTTGAAAACCAATTTCCTTTCAAATCACATGCAAATATTTAATTTTATTTCATTTTCTAATCCACATGCATATTCTAATTTAATTTATTTTTTTATTTTTTTTTAATTTTCTAATTTAACTTATTTAAATATAATATAATTTATGCACTTACTAATTTAATCTAATTAATTTATTTATTTAATTAAATAGTTAAATCATTTTAAAGATCAACTATTTAACTAATTAAACTAACTAATGTATTAAATTATTAAATAAATAAATTTCAATCATATTTAAATGTTAATTAATAACCATAAATTAAACACAATAACCAACATTAAACAAAAGAAAATTTACCTTTTCGAAATAATTTTAACCAACAGAAACACATCACAACTTACAACTCAAAACTGAAAAAATGACCTTGTACTAAGTCTAGGGTTAAAGACCGGACTAGGATTAACCTAACTACTATCTCCCTTTCAACAATTCTGTTGAGTCTTGACACGCTCAGACCTGATTACACAGGTGGAGTCGGTGTCATGTACCTGCAAATCCTGCAACCCAGCAAACAATGTACATACATGCATATAAATATAAAAAATAGTAACCAGGCACACCGTGCGGAGAAAGTCACTGATATCACAGGGCACTCGCAAGCAAGTGATGCGACTCTGTTCTCCACACCAATACACTCACAGAAGACTGACTCAATACATGTTGTTAGTCCATCATAAACATATGCATAACCATAATAACTGAAATTAAGCATCTACGCTAAATCATGTCATGTCTGAAAACAATAAACATCACACAGAGTATCATCATGTCATACAATAATCTATCATCGCTCAAAATCAGTGATCCAAGTATCCAACAAAATAACAAGGTCTAATAATATGGAAAAGTATCAACAGAAAGCATAGCATAAACGGAGGGGTACTACATCCTTCCCTATAGGATCAGCTTGCTCCCGAAGTTCTAACGATAGGATGCCCTCATGTCGCGATCCTCCTGTAGCCGGGGTCTTCATGGCTAGGATCCCATTCGACTTTCACCGATCAACGCCTCAACCCCCGAGACTGAGCCGGCCCGTGGCCGGTGTGAATGGGCTACTGCTCCAAAGCCACCGGTCAGTCTCTCTACCAGAATGATTCCAATCAAGTATGATATGTTTGATGATAAGGTCTTGGCATCAAAACATGAAAAACATCATGAATACGAGACAAACTGGGTGGTAAGGCGAGTCGATATGCCACGGGACCAATTCTCTCTAAAATCTCGAATGGTCCTACGAAACGAGGTGCGAGCTTAGAGCCTTTTCCATAACGGATTGGACTCTTTCGCGGTCGCACTCGAAGAAACACTCTATCACCAACAGCGAACTGTCGATCAATCCTATGCGCATCGGCATATTTCTTTTGCCTATCCTGAGCTGCAATTAAATGCTCTCTAATACGGTCAACCTGTTGCTCCATGTCACGAAGCATCTCAGGTCCTAATAGTACTCTATCCTCTAATCGATCCCAACTAAGTGGAGTTCGACAAGGACGACCGTATAATGCCTGATAAGGTGGCATACCTATGGAACTCTGATATCCGTTGTTATAAGCGAATTCTACTAAGTACAAGTAATCCTCCCAACGTGATTGTTGGTCCATTACGTACATCCTAAGCATATCCTCTAATATTTGGTTAACTCTTTCAGTTTGACCATCGGTTTGAGGATGATAGGCTGAACTAAAGTTCAACTGTGTACCTAATGCACATTGTAAGGAAGTCCATAAGGCTGAAGTGAATACAGGATCTCTATCCGATATGATCCTACGAGGAATTCCATGCAATCTAACGATATCCTCCATGAATATCCTAGCTACCGATGAAGCATTATATGATGAACGTACAGGTGAAAAGTGAGCTACTTTAGTCAAACGATCAACAGTTACCATAATGGCATCATGTCGACGTGAAGACGTAGCTAACCCAACAATAAAATCGATGGATATAATATCCCATTTCCATTCGGGAATGAGATGTGGCTGCAATAATCCAGCAGGATGATGATGCTCAGCTTTGACTTGCTGGCATTCAAGACATCTCGATACATAATCAGCAATATCACGTTTCATACCAGGCCAGAAATACAATTGCCGAAGATCGGCATGCATTTTCTTGACACCTGGATGAGCTGAATACGGAGCTCTATGAGCTTCAGTCATGATTAATGTACGAAGACTCTCTACATGAGGTACATAAATGCGACCATTATGTCGTAATATACCATCCGATTCTAGGACATAACCTTCGAATCTACCTTCTAAAGGCCTACCCGACTCAATCTCTGACTTCACTTCTTGATATAATCTATCAGTATGAAGTGCAGCTACTATTTGACCTCTCAAATCTACTTCAAGAGTAGTAGCAGAGATCTCATGTCGACGTTGGCTAAGAGCGTCAGCCACTACGTTCTCTTTGCCTTGAACATACTTTACTTCAAAATCGTACTCACATAAGAACTCCATCCACCGTCTTTGCCTTGCATTCAAATTAGGTTGCGTAAAAATATATTACAAACTACGGTGATCGGTATGAAGCTCAAAGCGATGACCTAAAAGAAAATGTCTCCAACGAACTAATGCATGCACTACTGCAGCTAGTTCTAGGTCATGAGTAGGATAGTTTAATTCGTGGTCCTTGAGTTTACGAGACTCATAAGCAACCACTCGCCCATCTTGCATCAAAACTGCTCCCAAACCCTCTAAGGATGCATCCGCACAAACTACGAAATCCTTAGTAGGATCAGGAACAATAAGTATAGGCACATTAGTTAACGTTTCTTTAAGAGTTTGAAAAGCTAACTGACACTGTTCCGTCCAAACAAACTTCTTCCCTTTCCTCTGAAGAGAAGTAATAGGATAACCGATCCTAGAAAAACCCTCTACAAAACGCCTATAATAGCCAGCTAGACCCATAAAACTATGAACTTCACCTACATTAGTAGGTGCGGGCCAATCAATTATGGCTTGGATCTTTGAAGGATCCACAGCAATACCTTTTCCAGATATCACATGTCCAAGGTATTTAATTTCAGATTGAAAGAAGTCACACTTCTTCAGGTTTGCATACAATTGGTTTTCTCGTAAACATTGCAACACCTGTCTCAAATGTTCTTCATGTTCCTTCATGTTCCTCGAATAGACTAAAATGTCATCGAGAAATACCAGGACAAAGCGATCGAGGTAAGTACGAAATACACCATTCATTAAACTCATGAATACCGATGGTGCATTCGTTAACCCAAAGGGTACTACTGTGAATTCGTAATGCCCATAACGAGTTCGAAAAGCAGTTTTATGGATATCTGCTTCAGCTATACGCAATTGATGATAACCGGATTTCAAATCGATTTTAGAGAACACATTAGCTCCCTTAATCTGATCAAACAGATCATCGATTCTAGGCAAAGGATAACGATTCTTAATCGTAACCTTGTTCAATTGACAATAGTCAATGCAAAGCCTAAGAGATCTGTCCTTCTTCTTTACGAAGATGACAGGTGCTCCCCAAGGGGATACACTAGGACGAATGAAACCCTTTTCTAAAAGTTCCTCTAACTGAATGCGAAGTTCTTCTAACTCCTGAGTCATCATTCTATAAGGAGCTCTAGAAATAGGCTCAGCTCCAGGAATTAGGTCAACTCTAAAGTCAATATCCCTCTTCGGTGGCATTCCAGGAATGTCATCGGGAAACACATCTGCGAATTCCCTAAGAATAGGATGATCATCTAGAGATACCTCCCGACTCTCACCCTCATCTAAATTGGTAACTGTTGTTGCAAACAGTTGACATCCCTGACGAAGACATCTCTTTAATTGCATAGCAGAAATCATCCGCAAAGAGATAGGTCTCTGAATACCTATGATTTCCACTTTCACACCTAAATCATTAATGCAACTAACTGTCTTAAGTCGACAGTCAATTACAGCATGATGAGACACTAACCAATCCATACCTAACACTATATCGTACGAACCTAAAGGAGTAACATATAAATCGACTAAGGTAGCTAACGTACCTATTTTAAGTTCACAGTTATGTACTAAGTTATCTACTGCTACTTTCACCCCAGAGGCGAATTCGACTTGCCATTTACCACCTTGTTTAACTGCCACAAGACCACAACGGTCAACAATGGACGGTGAAATAAAGGAATCAGTGGCTCCAGAATCAAAAAGTATAGATACATTAACACCATTTAACCTACCTGAAGATTCGACCACCGTATTCTGGTGATCAGCTTGGCGGTCATTAACTGCTGCATAAATAGTATGTGCACGTCCTGCATCGCCCACCGTAGGCTCTGAAACTGTAGGTCGAGGTCCATAACCAGTAGAGCCTCTCATCGGACACTGCCTAGCTATGTGCCCATGCTGCCCACAAGCATAACAACCTGTACCTGTGCCTCTACCAAATCCTCTGCCACCCGAAGGTACATTGGACTGCTGAAAGCTACCCCTACTGACGGTAGAACTGTGCACTCTGTGTAGGCTGATCCTGCCTATTGCGCTTGTTGCACCACCAGTTACGACCCTTTCCTGACTGAGGACTATTCTGTTGTTGAGGTTGAGGGTTATTGTTCTTTTGAGGTGTTTTTTGTTGCTGCCCACCCTTTGTGGGCGTCTGTTGGTTCTTAGAAGAACCACCTGTCTATGCCTGTCCACCCCATGGACTAAAACCTACTACAGGAGCACTCCCAATCTGCACTCCTGTGTGCCCACCTAAAGCCATAATAAGGTTCTCCTCTACAATGCGAGCCTTCTCCACCGTGACTTCCATAGTCTTTGGCTCAGAGACTCCTGGATACTACCATCGATATGCCTGGCCCTAATGAAATGCCGTGATCAGCATAGGCTCATCATCGCCAATACCAAAGATATCAGCTTTTGAGTTCATAGAATCCCACGCTCGTGGTTGCTCTGGCTGTAAAGAGCTAATCGGCGTAGATCATGGAACTTCGCTAACCCTACGCTGCTCCGCTGTTCGAAGAAAACCGAAATTAACCTCTCGAAACATCTCCCAAGACACGTAACTAATATCTAGCGTGGGAGCTTCTCGCTCCTCTAGGCTTCACCATGTAGAGTTTTAATCCTCTCAAGTGCATAATAGCACTCGCACGTGGTATTAAGCAATGAAGGGTGCATGGCAAGCATCTACCCAAATCTAATAGCTGTGTCTCAGCCTTCTAATCTCTCCTCCTCAACCATCAAGGTAGGAGGACGTGTTTTAGTAAACCTCATATGACCTCAAGGATGATAGCATCCTCATGAATCAGGTCTCTACTTCCTAGATCTATCCTTCTCTCTCACAACCTCCTCGCCATCTATATATATTTCACCAGGGTCCAAGACGAGCTAGGACCTCCTCTAAAAGTGGACGCATCTGAGAACCCTCTACTGCTGATTGTACAGGATTCTGTTCCTCATTTCTTTGACCCATCTGCTCTACTTGGTCACTATGGTGAGGGCTACGAGGGGGAGTAACCTGAGGGATTGGCCCACGGCCTCCACCTCTACCTCTACCACGACCTCTTCCTCCTGCCTAGGCATGTTCCTACACAAGACAATTTACGAGTCTTAGATACTATTCAACCAAGGTTATCAGTTGCGACACTACGTACTAGGTCAACCTAATGGGCTCTAGATTACCCAGAGCGTCCAGTCTTTGTAACCTTGGCTCTGATACCAATCTGTAATGCCCCGTCTAAATAACCTAAGAATGTTGCAAAGGTGGTATTAAAAGTGTAATAATTTTTTTTTTAAAGTAGTAATATAATGTTAAATAGTTGCATACATTCTTAGGTTACAACGACGTTACACTACTTTGAGTTTTCCTTTAGCGACTTAAGTACTTCGCATTGCTCCCAATTAAATCATAACATAAGATAACATTGCATAATATTAAATTTCCATTCAAGATAACATAGTAAAATACAAATCATTTTTCCATACATTGCATTGATAAGATTCTACATTGCTCATCCATCTGATGAGGTAGTTCCAAATAACGAATACTTTACAATTACATTGATCACCTCTTATACAAATGAGGGATGTTTTCAAATACATGTTTACAAGATACAATGATGAAGAAATAGAAGAAATCCATGTGCGAGCTCTCCATCCATGAAGCGCTCAATGCAACAAACGAACTGGGGACCCAACGGAGTAAGGTGCACGTTCCACCCAACCATGTGGTACCCGTAGGTCCACCCCCCGTGCTAGGAGATAGTAATAAGGCTACCTAGACCAAACCTACTAACCCTAGACACTAGTACATACACACTATTGATTACATTGCTTCTAGATTTGACATTTGATTTGAAACACAAACACAAGGTTTAACTGTTATTCTAGGTGGAGTGTCATCACAACGATGCAATGGTTACCCTGGTGTTTCTTCCTAGGTCCCGGCCCCCAATCCTTGGGTTACCCTGGTAACCTCTTACGAAACCCGGCCCCTATTGCAATTAGTTGTGGAATCAAATGTCCCTTAAGAAAATGAGACATTGATTTGCCATTCCAGGCCTTCTCGACTTATACTCATAACTATAGAAGCTTATAAGTCATAAGCGAGGCATGCATATCTTATTACATGTTTTAAATCTAACTACTATGTTCTTTAATTTTCACTTACTTACTTAACTAATCGTAAGTTACCCTGACACCACTTTGTGTGTCGGCCCTTACGACTAGCCACTCCCCTAAACATAACATGGGTACTCAAGGTTCACTAGCTAGGGTAGACAAGTGCACAGCTAAACAAGTAATACCAGATTTATCACAAAGTACAATTACATTCCATTTCGTAAAACAGGTGCACTACCCTAAGCTTGTTCAATCACATATAATCAAAAATCAATTTCATTTCCTTCCCCCCCTTTTCAAAATTTAATACTGGAAGACTTAATCATTAATCCATTTTCCCAAAATGACCATGTAAAAAGGAAAATCTTTTTTTTTTAAAACAATTTAAAATTCAACAATAAGCTATTCTTTGGATACTCTAAATCCATGTGTAACAGTTTGAGAACAAACTTATTTGCAGATTGTCTTAATTATGAATCTTTAATAATCAAGAAAATAACTACTTCTATATTGCTGATTTTCACAATTTCACCATTTACAATTCACTATAATTTTTAAACCTTTATGTAATAAACTTCTAACACTTCTTAATTTTAAAGGAAATAATATACATATATATACAACTAAATTTCGTATTTATATGTATTTCCTTATAATTTTACAAAACATTAAAATATATTCATATATATACATATATATATATATATAATATTATAATTGCAAATCACTATAATCATATACTATAAAATTCGTATTTAAATGAATCTAAAAAAAAAAAAAAATACGAATTCATATCACTCATTTTTTAAAAGAAAATAAATTAAATTAAACTTGTTTATTTCTCTGATACTGCATTTAATTATAGAGGAGGTCAAGGACTCTCGTCAGCTACCAAATAGCCTTTGTGGTTGCCGGGTGGCAAGAGCCAGCGAGTGGTCACTCTATAAGGAGGAGGAGGGTTTCGCCCTCCCCCAACCAACTCCGTTTTATTTTTTTATAAATTTTTTAACAAAACCAGCAATTTCCGCGACCAGAATACGTAAATTTCACCACCTAAGAAAATTTTAAACAACAATCTCTACAGCCCCATTCACTATAATTTTTTATAAATAAATTCACATATATAAAGAATAATTATATTTTTATAGAAATTTTAATGAGGGAAATAAAAAATAATTTTCTCGGGTAATTTCACAAAGAAAAATTTGTGAAAATTTCTACATTCGCTTAATTTATCCTGACCTATAAATTTTCTCGTAAATTTTCTACAGAAGAAATTGAGAAATAAATTAAATGCACTTCTCTTCCTTTTTTAATCAAAAATGTCTTCACAAAATTCAAACTATAAACTTAATTTCAATACTTTTCTCTAATTTTCTTTCCAAAGATATCACAGAGATTTTCTTGATAATTTTTTTTTTAAATCTTGTTTTCTTGAATTTCACAGAAAGTCTTTACAAAAGAATTGCAAGAAAAATAAGAATAATAACTCAAGAAAATACCTAGTTTCCTATGCTTGAAGATGTGGCTGTTGAAGATCTTGCCTGTAACTTCCAATTCTTTCCCGTAAAGCCAATCCAAGAAAAATAACCAATCCAATAACAAGATTTCCAAATAACTACCCCAAATCACAGAGAGGTAACAAATCTTAAGAATTCCAAAATTTTTAACACAGAGAGAATGATTTTGCCAGTGCCCAGAAAATATCCCCGAGGCAACAGAATAACCCCGTGCAATTTCCCCAGATCCTCAATATCCTCCGTGAAAAATTTTAACAACCTTTGCCATTATGGCACTCATACACTTGTCGAGAAGTTGTTGAGAAATATCTTCTCCACTTCTCGGAAAGTTTTGCCATTCAATATTTTTGCATGCAATTTCAAATAATCTATTTAATTTTAAATTTTGAAATTAATTTTCTTTCAAAACACATGCAACTTAATTAATTTTATTAAATTTAAAATTTAAAACTCATTTCACATGCATATTCTAATTTTAATTTATTTTCTAATTTATTTAAACACGATATAATTTATGCACTTAATAATTTAATCTAATTAATTTATTTATTTAATTAAATAGTTAACCATTTGAAGATCAACTATTTAACTAATTAAACTAACTAAATGCTAAATTATTAAATAAATAAATTTCAACTATATTTAAATATTAATTAATAACCATATAAATTAAACACAATAACCAACATTAAACAAAAGCAAATTTACCTTTCAAAATAATTTTAACTAACGTAACACATCAACTTACAACTCAAAACTGAAAACTTACCCTCAATTTTAAGTCTTCCAGGGAAGGAAGACTGATTTGTATTAACCTAACTACTATCTCCCTTTCAACAATTCTGTTGAGTCTTGACACGCTCAGACCTGATTACACAGGTGGAGTCGGTGTCATGTACCTGCAAATCCTGCAACCCAGCAAACAATGTACATACATGCATATAAATATAAAAAATAGTAACCAGGCACACCGTGCGGAGAAAGTCACTGATATCACAGGGCACTCGCAAGCAAGTGATGCGACTCTGTTCTCCACACCAATACACTCACAGAAGACTGACTCAATACATGTTGTTAGTCCATCATAAACATATGCATAACCATAATAACTGAAATTAAGCATCTACGCTAAATCATGTCATGTCTGAAAACAATAAACATCACACAGAGTATCATCATGTCATACAATAATCCATCATCGCTCAAAATCAGCGATCCAAGTATCCAACAAAATAACAAGGTCTAATAATATGGAAAAGTATCAACAGAAAGCATAGCATAAACGGAGGGGTACTACAATGTACAATACTAGTTATTAATGAGTTATGGTCACAAGGAGTATTCAGAGCAAGTATTTTTTGGTTCAGCCTGAAAGAGGGAGAACAATGCAAAAAAAATTATCCTTGTCCATTTGTGTCAAAGGGGGAGAGATAATCATGTGAAAAAGTAGAGAAAGTTGTTAGAGAGAGAGACTCTTGTAAGGGGGAGATGATTCAGGAATGTTGTGTAGGATATCTAATATAAAAAAAGCGAGAGTATTTAGAGTTATTGTGTAGTCTTTGGTGGATTTTCACATCTTTTGTTTCTATCAATGAAAAAGGGGGAGATTTTTGCAAGTATGAAAGTTTTTTCATTGAGTTCAACATGAATTCTACTAACTGGTGTTGTCATTGATGTCAACTATAGGATGAAGATGTTGAGGATATTGAGAAAATTGTGAAAAAAAGGAAAACAGGTTGTGCATGTGTAGTTGAGACCTCAAGGAAGTATTGTGAGTACATGGAGATGTAGTTTTTTGTTGAAGAGTCTGAAGGTGAGTTGGAATGAAGTAATGAGTTGAGATAATGTCTATGGTACTTTATTTCGAAGCGCTTTGGAGAAAATTTGATAAAAAGAGTAAACTATGTTGTACAAGTGTTCATATGTGCTCTATTATTGTGCTCCACATTTCTTCTATGTTGATGCTATTCCTGTGTGGATCTTATAGGTTATTCAAGGTTGTCAGATGTTGTTATATTTAGAATTTTGGTTTATGGATCATTGTACAGTACAAGATATTTTCACTAGTGTTTGAACTAGTTGTTCAATGAAGTTTTCTATGGCCTGGGAGAAATGTATTTGCTCCATATTTCTTTTCTATTTGGCTTTAGGTTGTGCGGATTTGGGAAGTTTCTCATAATGCTTTTATATTTGTGTATTCAAGTTTTTACTTGATTTGGTGTAGTACAAAGTGAGTTTTATTTATCAATATGCAAATAAGGGTTACAAGTTGTTTTGAGCTGAAGTGTTTATATGATGCGAGCTTGGATGAAGTGTTTGATGAATCTTAAGTATTTTGTGGATTATTCTAGATTATGTTCAAGAAAATTATGTTGTCTAGAAGTTTTAGATTGATTTAAGGAAGTGTGTACTTAATGATTATGGTGTTTTACATGGTTTTTGGCTGACGTTGTGTTTAATACTACATGTGAGGCTTGTAAAAGCATTTTGAAGTGTGTTGGAATCTATTTAGGTCCTAATTAAGGACTTATGTAGGTTGCCTTTCATTCCTATCCACCGCAAAAATGTTTAGGTGCCAACCTATTTTGAATTTGTATGAATAATGACTAGTTGTTGAACTTCTCTAATGCTTTTCAAGGTTTTTGAGGTAGATCTTGATATAAATATGTATGGTGTTGATGAAAGGGAGAGGGAAAAAGAGTATGAAGCAAGATAGATGTAATATCGATGTGAGTGATTTGTGTGATGCAAATTTGAGTAGAGTAGTGCAAATTTCATGTTAGGGTTCCTGAAGGTAGTGAGTTGCATGCATCCAAAATCTTTCATGTGAGACTATGAAAGTGTGTGAGCAATTGTGGTGGATTCATTGTTGCATTGAGAAGTGTTCTCTATGTAACATTCTTCTTCTATCTTCTTGTATTCTCTCTGTGGTAGTGATCCTTCGTTTTGAGCCTTTTGGACAGTGTGTCCTATTGTGGCAGTGAACCATTTTGTACCAATTTTTCTATTACTTATATTGTCAGATAATCCTCACCGTGGTTTTTCCCTCATTGGGTTTTTCATGTAAATTTAGTGTTCCGTGTGTATGATGTTGTGATTTTAGTTTTTGTTATGTGCATTTCATGTTTAATCATTCTTACAGAATAAGGGTTTAATGAATGCTTGTGGATCTTATTACTATTGAGGGTTTTCAAGGTTTAATTTTCTACAATTGATTCACCCACCCCCTCTTAGTTGTCTTGTTCATTTCAACATTTAGAACATAGCCTTTTGAAATCATGTGTTGAATTCAAGAACCATTTCATTGAGTCCTTTAGTGATTGTATTAAATTCATCTAACATGAATATGGAGTTTGTTTTGTCCCCATACTATTCTCTAAAAATCCTTTTGAATTCTTACCTCGATCCTATACTTTTCATTGGTAAAGCTCTATACCAACATTGATCATCCTTAGTAAGTGATTGCTTAAATAGTTTCATCATTACATCCTCATTGTCAACTTAAAAATCATCCATCATATTGTTAAATTATCTCAAGTGATATTCCCCTGATATGGAATTATTTCAATAGAATTTAACCAACTTATTTCTTATGTCATTGGTAAAAAGATTGGGATAACTAGGTATCCCATCAAAACATAGTTGTCTATATTGGTCTAATTGCATTAGTATTTTGGAAAATCGATCTCCTTGAATCGGTTGAGGTCCACCACCACTATTCCCCCCACTATTATGATTTTCTTTTTGATTGTAAATACTTCAACCAGTTTGAGTATTGGTGTTTCTTTGGTGGTGAGAGCATTGTCCCATTCCACTAGAATTTTATGGCTGGGAATGGCAAACATATTGAATAGTTGCAGATGAAAAATGCATGGGAGTAGTTTAAGATAATAAGGTGTAGAATGAGGTAGGTTATGAGAAATAGAGGTTGAAGGATCTCCAATAGAGGATTTTATAAATGCAAATTTTCTTTGTAGATTTTCATTAGTAGAAAAAAATTGTATCCTCTCTAGTTCCTTCTATTATTTCTCATTCTCCATTTGCAATTTGATATTTAAAGGATTAAGTGATGCAGTTGTGGGAGTACCACCAGATGGTACATTTGCACTTATATTTATCCCCTTAGAATGAACCAAAGGACCTTTTTCCTGTATCCACAGGCTGTGATGGTTTACTTATAGTGGAAGGGGTTACAACTGAGCTTGTAACAATGGAACTAGTGCAAGTGTTAGTATGGGTAGTCCGCATAGGAACATTCAAAGTAGTGGTTTGAAGAATAGGGGTTAAGATAGGACCATAAGATGTGGTAGGAATAGGGGAAGTTTCCTCTTGAACCATTAGCTTCATTACTTCCACCCTTCTCCTTAATTGATCCCTCACAAGAATAACATCCTTTATCTTTTCTTCCTTTTTTCTTGCTTTAATTCTCAATTCTTGAAGTATTTGGGCTTCCTTTTGAAGTCCCTAAATTTCTTGTATTAACTCATCCTCATTAGGTAGAGTTGCATATGAATCTGAATGCTCAGGGGTATAGTTCATAAGAATTGAAGTGTCCCTTCTTGAAAAGGGGTTATGGGTTCTATTATGAGGATGTCTAGATGAGCTATGTCTAGGATAATTGGAAGTGGAAGTGTCCTTAGGATTTAACCTTTGAGATGCCAATGTAGCATTAAAATCCCTATCCAAGAACTTTAATTATTCTACTAGTTTGGAAACCAAAGTACTTGAACTAGCTTGTTTACCATCAGTAGTTTCCTTTGTGATGAGATTTTCCTCATTTATAGGAGGCATTCCATACTCATACATATTATCATTAACATCATCATGAAAACATTTTGATCCTAAAATAGGAAGAGGAATTGACTTACTTGTGTCTGTAGCTTTTTTTTTCCAAGATTTTGTGGTGTTTCGTTGTAACTATCCTTCCATCCTCTGCCAAATATGCTTCTTGAGATGATTCCTCATTCCTCTCATGGCTTCAACAAACTCTCACCTCTCTTCTCTTCTCAATTTCTTTAAATATTAGTGCACCAATATAGGATACTCAGAGTTTCCACCCAAATTAATGGGAATTAGTAAATATTTGGTGATTTTTTGAGAAATTTTATAAATATGGAAAGAACTCAGACAAATCTATGACAATTTTTTATGAAGACTTATAGAGGCATGCAAAGATAATATGAAAATTTAACTGAAAGACCTCAAATTGGTGAATGATAAGATACATTGGAAAATTTATCCATGGATGATCATAGAACTTCAAAATTTATGACTCTGGATTTGAAAAGATCTCGAACTAGAGACTTTACACAAGTTCGTGCAGGGCACCTAGTTCTTCATGTAGAAAGTTGCAAAGTGCTACTATTTGATGTTGGTTGAGTCATTTTTTGTTTTTAATAAGGTCTTTAAGACTAGGTTTTGTGTCTTGTGTGTTTGTTGGGTAATTTGGTATTAGTTTTCTAAAAGTTGTCCATTTTGCAAAAAGTTGCATAAGCAACTTTTGCATTTTTTGGGTTTTTAGGGAAGTTGAACAATTGGGATTTGAAAGATAGTTGTAAATGGTTATTTTTGGTTTGTAAAGGCTTAAATAAGCCTTGTGGACATAAGGAAAAGGTTTTGGTGATTACTTTGAAGATTGAACATCAATAAAAAATTATTTTCCTACATTTTCAAGGCTTTCTTATTGTTTTCTCAGACTTGTATGGGTCCATACAACCTTAGAGGGAAATAATTTATATTAGAGATCATTATGTACTAATTTTATTCCCTAGTGCATCTTGTTTCATTTTATTTCATCAAAGTTTGAGTGAGTTAGAGCTTTTTTCCTAGAAATTACTTGTAACCCTAGGTTAGGGTTGGTTTTGAAGAGGCTAAAAAATTGGGTTTCTTTCCATTCCACTGGTGAAGAAACCTAAAACTTAGTGGAATGGATTTAGGCAGGCTATAATTTTTTTTCTTGAAGTTGCAGGTGTAGGGTTGGTGTTTAGCATGGGAAAGATGGATACCCTAGCCTGATTTCTTCATATTTTTAAGCACTAGATCTACATAGGACTAAGGGTTTATTAAAAATATTTTGAGAAGTTGTTTTCAATGCTTGGAAAGGTTGAGGTAGACCTTATAAGACATGTATGAGGAATTTGTGTGAAGGATTGAAGCTTGGATACTAAAAACCATGTTGTGACCTAGTTGAACATGCCTAATTAGGCCTTACTCAGAGCATAGTAGTAGAAATTCGACCTTTAGGTTCCACAACAACCCCACTTGAAAATTTAGTATATTGTCAAATTCCATAAAGGGTACTAAAAAATATGTTCATATTTTGGGTATGAGGTATGGTTTGTAAATTCTGTTGGAAAAATCAGTTGAGGAGCACTACTAAGGAAATAGGAAGATTCTGAGAGAAACCCACCAAATTAGGGTTCTAAGATTGAAAATTTTGAGTTGTTGAGTTATTTTGTGATCACCCGCCCTGCACTGCATCAAATTTGTATTAGAGAATAGGTTGGTCTATAACAGAGAGAAAGTGTGAAGAAAAAGAGAACAAGATGCCTCCAAAGGGTAACCCTTTGGCTAGGGAAATGAATGAGATGAAAGAGAAGACTGGAAAAGAGATTAGGAGATTGAAAAAACTATAAGATATAGTGGTATCAAGGCTTGAGGTTTTTGAAACTATTCAGAGGAGAGGTATGGTCCAGGTGATGTGAGTGACCATCAAGAAGAAGGGGGAGAGGAGAATGAAGAAGAAGAAGAAGAAGAAGAAGAGGAAGAGTTGGATCCTGACGAGAAAATGATGGACAAGCTACTAACATCAGTCAAGGTAGATAAACTCAAGATAAATATTGATTTACCTATGTATGGAGGGAACTTGAATGATGAAGAGATTTTGGATTGGATTGCAACACTTGATAATTACTTTGAATGTGAAGACATACCAGAGGAACAAAGGATAAAGTTGGAAAAAACAAAATTGAAGGGTCATGCCCTAATTTGGTGGGATTATGAGTAGACTCAAAGGAGGAAGAAAGGTAAGTAAAAAATTGTCTCTTGGGAAAGAATGGTGGAAAATATTAAGGGTAAGTTCTTATCGGCTAATTATGGAATTCAATTTTACAAGAAACTCCAAAATTTGAAACAATAAGATATGGATGTCAAAGCATATACTGATGAGTTTTATAAGTTGAGTATAAGCAAAGGTCGCATGGAGGATGATGTGGAGAAGGTGGATAGATATCTCAGTGCGTTAAGGTTTAACATTCAAGATGAGTTAAGTTTGGAAAACCCAAGGATGGCAGAGGAATGCTTTCAATTGGAAATTAAGGGTGAAGAAAAGATAAAGAGAAGGAAAGACAAGGAAAATAGGGGAAGAGGCAATAATTCCAGAGGAAGAGGGTCATTTTATAATCCAAGGAAGTCATATGAGATCCAAGAAGATACAAGCAAAGTCCAAGACCAAGTTGCAGATGCAAGAGGTTGATTTAGAGGAAGTAGATCAAGCTTTAGAGGAAGATTTGGAGGTCAAGGAAGAGGATCTAGTGGGTTCACAGGAAGGTGTTACCAATGTAACAAGTTTGGACATCAAACATGGCAATGCAATGAAGAACAAGCCACTACTTCAACTAGAGGAGAAAGGAGAAATCAACTTGTTCAAGGAGATGATTGTGAGAGTGTGAACTCAACATCATAGCATGTTGCTCTAAAAGTTGGTGAATCACTTATGGTGAGAAGAACCCTCATCAAAGTACTAGTAGATAAGGAGCCACCACAAAGGAATACTCTCTTAAGGAAAACTTGTATGTGCTTGGGTAAGGTTTGCAAAGTTGTAATTGATTCAAGTAGTACAAATAACATGGTTTTAGTTGAGATGGTTGAAAATATTAAGTTTCCAAGAATACCACATACTACCCCTTACAAAGTCTCTTGGTTGAATGAGGGTCAATATGTTTTTGTGAATGAACAAAGTTGGGTGGAATTTAACATAGGAGGGTATAAGGAAAATTTTTTGTGTGACATACTACCCATGGATGTATGCCATTTTCTTCTAGGGAGGCCTTGGAAATTTGATAGGCATGCTATGTATGATGCAAGGAGAAATACTTATGAGATAAAAAAAAAGATGGGGTATCCTATACTTTGACACCGTTGAAGGAGGAAAAATGAAAAACCATAGGATCTAATGTGATGACGGTAGGTAGAAAGGAGTTCATAAAGGTAGAAGAAGAGAAGCTCATGGACATTGCAATCACTCCTAAACCTGGAGACATTGTGACAACAAAATGAATAAAGTTGAGAGAATTCATTTCAAACAAGAGGCTCCATTTTCTATATTTCAAAGTGAAAAGAACAGAGGGAAGGAAGGGTCTACTTATTGTGCATACCTCAAGGAGAGAGAAGCATACAACATTGCAAGTTTAGGTGGTAAGATTTGTGTTGTGGACTCTCAATCCAAGCCCCTTCCAAATTTGAGAGGTGTTGGCAATGGAAAGGAAAGTGTAACTCAATTTTTTCTCTTTTTCATTTAGAATGAAGACTTTACACATTCATTACAAATGTTACAAAAGGGGAAATGGGAGGTTAGACATGATTTATGTCTTTTAGAAAAGGGCAGTAGCACTGGTCAAGAGACTAGGTTTTATGCTATGATCAGCAGGGACAAAGAGGGATTGTACAACACTTTTGTTGTGATTACAAACCTAATGAGTGAGGGGCCTAAATGCAAGATGAAACATGCTATTTAATGAGAACAAGTTGTTGTGACAGTATTTGTAGTCCCTCAGAAAAATGGAAGTAGCTACATGTTGGAGATGACAAGTGTAATCAAGGGGCCATTAATTTCAAAGTTGCAGATTTACCTTTTGAGTTGAATTTTCACAAGTGATTTTGTTTACAAGCTATGATACAGGTTCTCAGGCATCAACATATGTTGGAAGGATACAATATTTCCCACCAAGGTTGGAAAGCAATGTAGGCACTCAGTCACTCAAAACACCAAGGCATAAGGCTTATTTTCAATATTTGATTGAATGGAAGGGTGTACTCTCTGAAGGAGCTAATGGGATGAGTGAGGATTATGTCCTTAGACATGGATACATGGTTGCTGACTCAAAGGGGACTTGAGTTCATTTTTCCTGGGGAGTATGGTGCAGGGCACCTAGGTCTTCATGTAGAAAGTTGCAAAGTGTTATTATTTGATGTTCGTTAAGTCATTTTTTGTTTGTAATAAGATATTTAAGACCATGTTTTGTGTCTTGTGTGATGGTTTGGTCATTTGGGATTAGTTTGTTAAAAGTTGTCCATTTTGCAAAAAATTGCAAAAAGTTGTATAAGCAACTTTTGCACTTTTTGGGTTTTTAGGGAAGTTGAACAGTTGGGATTTGAAAGATATATGTAAATGGTTAGTTTTGGTTTGTAAAGGCTTAAATAAACCTTGTGGAGGTGAAGACAAGGTTTTGGTGATTACTTTGAAGATTGAACATCAACGAATTTTTGTTTTCCTACGTTTTCAAGGCTTTTTTGTTGTTTTCTCAGAATTGTATGGGTCCGCACGACTTGAGAGGGCACTAATTTCTATAGGAGTTCATGATTTATTGATTC
>VDFB02248599.1:0-17874 GCA_007258455.2 Sequoia sempervirens | reverse complement strand
TGCAAGTGAGAGGAGATAATGCAATTAAGGAGATCCTTTCAATTGGGAAGGATGCAGTTAGAGCCAAAGATCTACTTGAGCATGTGTTATCACAAGACAAGGAGGATATTGATCTTTTGTTGCATAAGTCCAAAGTAACCATGGAATATGGAAAAGATCAGTTGGCTACTGATGGGATTCTTCCTTCCTCCAAACTTAATGAACCTTGGGAATGGTTTGAGGCTTTGCAAATTCAAAAAAAGGCCATGAGGAAGATCCATAAACGAAAGAAGCTGATAGATGGTGACTTGACTGGGGTTTATGAGGGATGCATTGCGTTTTTTGAGACTATGACTGGCAGGAGGAAAATTGCTCCTAAATACCTGAGCTTAGAGCAATTAAGGGAATGGTGGCATGATGTTTATGCTCCTGAATCTAAAAATGTAATAACAGGGCACCAGCTAGATGATGCAGCAACTTACTTGGCAGTGATGGATAAGTATCAGGCTCACAAGGGTGATTGGGATAAAACTATTAAACAGTCAAAAGAGGAGATTGGCTCCATTGAATGTCAGCTTAAGATCTTGCCCTTACCACCTGTCACCGAGCTAGATAATGTATTTTTGAAGGTTCAAGGATCATTGGCCCAGAGTAAGGATAAGGGAGGTGGTAGTTAATGCCCATTTTGAAGATTTATGCTTCCCTATTATTATAGGGCATGTATTGATCCGAGCTACATTGGGGAATGTGTCTAGGTTGACCTTGATGATGTATCAGCATTTAATGTGTGCCTTATTTTGGAATTCCTAAGGCTGACTTTTTTTGGTGGATTTATTTTGTAAATGTTTGGCTGGGCCGACATTGTCTTGAGAATTTTCCATAAGGGGTATTCTTGCCTCATTGTAAGAGAGCTAGAAAGATAATAGAGACAAGTTAGATCATAAAAGAGCTAGAGCATTTTGTGATAGAGGTAGTAGTTAATTTCTTGAAGCAAATATTGTAATAGAACAGTGGAATTGTTGCAGAATTTTGGTAATCTAATACAATAGAAGGCATTGTGGTTTTCCTAGTGAAATCTCTTGTGTTAGTTTATCTTACATGGTTCCTGTTGTTTCATCTTTCAAATTGCTTAAAGATTTATGATTTAGTGTTTTAGAGTTGGATTAGTTTGGTAAGTGATGTACATGATTTCATATTTGGAATGTTTGTAGTAATCTCTGGTCTATAATCCCAGTAACTATCTGATTGTAGTAGGCTGGAGAAGTCAACCTGGACCATATATCATTTTTGTGCTTAGTTCGATTGTGGATGAATATCTATGATTAGAAAATCTATATACCTTAGAAGATTGCACCATTCTTGTGATATTGCATTGTGGGTTGATCAAGAATTGGTTATTTGAGATTGGCCCATTCCAGATATCTGTCATTCACATTGTTCATTCTAGGAATAGTTTAGATTTGGTCATATCTTTGCACCCTTATCTTTTGTTGTTTCTTGATCATCTGGTTAGATTTAGGACTTAATATCATTATATTGGAAAGATACAGTCTATTTGTAGTAAGGTCCGATTGTGATTACCAACATTTCACATATTATCTGAGTTGTTTATGCATCATCATGACATTTTTGAGAGACAGGGTGATTTTTAGTAATTGTTGTTCGAAAATAACCTTTCAAAGAGAGATGGGAATATTGCATTATCAATGGGAGTTGTTGCTGTGCAAAAAACACCATCAACAGGACCTAGTTTGCATCAATGGTAACTTTGAACAAGATAACTTCAATTCTTGTTTTGTGATGTTGAAACCTTGATATCTCCCCTACTCTACATTAAATTGGTATCAGACCCTGAAGATCTAGGCAAGATAATTTTTTGGATTTTATGTGTTGTGTTTTTGAAGGTTGAAGAAAGAACCTAGATTGCAAAAGAATAGGTAGCGAAGAAAGGAGGAAACCTAGGTGAGGTATCACAAAGACAAAAGAAGCGAGGTGAAATAAACTTGCTTGAGAAAGAATAGAAATGTTGAGTAGATTTGTCTATGGAGACTTGCAAAGTTAGGATGTATCAAGCAAGAAACGAGAGAAAATAAAAGAGAAAAGTGAGATGAATAAGAAGGATGAGAAGCTAAAACAAGTTAATATTGAGCAAGAGATAATAGACTTGAGGCAAGCCTTGGAGAAAATGGAAAAAAAATGAGAAAGAATGCAAGAAAGAATGGAACTTGAGATGCAACAATTACTTGAGAGAGAAAACCAAGAACAAGGTTGAAATTTACCAATAAAGAAGAAGGCTAAATGGCCTATCAAAGAAATCATGCAAAAGAGAAGAAGGAAAGAGAGAATAGAAGCACTAGATATTGGAGAACCTTTGTTGGTGATGGAAGAGAAAAAACCATTTGAGAAAGAGGAAAGTCAAGAATCACAAATAGGTTCTAGTGCTATGTTGGTGAGTGAAAAGGAGTTTGTACAAGCCAGAGAAAAGGAAAGGTATGTTGATTGTGCAGACAATAAAAAGAGAGCAGCATTATATATTGTAGGTTTGGGTGTCAAGAGTGGTACTATTCATTTTTAGTCCAAGCCTCTTCCAAACCTGAGAATTGATGGCATTGAAAAGACAATTAAAACTCAATCTTTTCTATTTCCCATTGAAGGTGAAGGATATACACTTTCATTGCATGCATTTTACAAGGAGATATTGAAGGTTAGTGATGATTTACTTCTTTTAGAGAGAAGTGCCATTGATCAAGAAATTATGTTTATTGTCCTAATGGTGAGAGATAAAGGTATGGGACATGATGTTTTGATTGTGATGGTAAACTTGAGGGATGAAAAACCTAAGTTCAAAATGAAACAAGTCATTGAAGAAGAGCAAGGTGATATGGTATTGTATGCAATCTATCATGAAGAAAGGAAGCAATTGTAGGTTGGAGATGAAAAATGCAAGAAAGGGGAAGATGTTACTATGTTAAGAAGGTCACCAAAAGAGTGTGAGAATTAGGGTAATCAAGGTTGTTATATGTTGTATTCCAAGTTCTTAGAAGTTGTTTATTTTTCCAAGTTCACCTACTTATGTCGCATGTTCAAGAAACCTCAAGTGAAGATGAAGCCACTATGGCACTATTTCAAAGAAGGTCATATGCAAGGGTCTACATAGATCAAGCAAGAGATTTCAAACCTGATTCTCAAGTTGCTACCTTCTATTCAAGAGGAGCTTGAATTTTTTCTTTGCTTGGGAGTATGGAGCAGGAGCACCCTCAATTTTCCATGCCTCCAATAGGAAAAAGTGTCATTTTGTTTTTCTTTTATGGTTTTTCTCATGTAATAAGGTCCTCATGGATCATTTTATGCTTGCAAGAGTCTATATTGAGTCATTAGGTGTTGGGTTAGGGTGTCAATGCAAAATATTGCAATGTTGTCAATATTGTCTAAAATGTTGTAAATTGTGGAATTTGAAGTCATGTTGTGTAAATGAAGGAATTATAATGATTTTAGTTTAAAAATTGGTTGTAAATGGTTGTTAAATATTTAAATAGCCTTGGGGAGGTCAAAACCAAGGTTGGGTGTGACATTTTTGAAGTGAAATCAATAAAAGGCATCCTTGTTTCTGCATTTCTGAATGTTAAATTATTCTTTCAGAGCTTGGTATAGCCTTGTATATTTGTTTCATGATTTAAAATAAATTGGATTCGATGGATGATTGAGTCTAATTTTTGTTGCATTTTGTCTCATTAAATTTCATTAAGATTTGAGTGTTTTAGAGCCAATTTACCCCGGACTGGTTGAAAACCCTAGGTTTAGTGCCTTGAATGAAGAAAAAAATGAATATCTCACCATTCCACCAATGAAACCTTATGAAACTTGGTGGAATGACTATAAATAGGTTTCTTTTGGTTTCTATAAAGTTGCAGGATTAGGGGAGAAGGTTTGCACATGTTTTGGTGATGCCGTAGGTCAAAATTTTGTATGTTTTAGATCTAATTGGCAAAAGAAAAGTCAATTTTTGAAGGGTTTTGTACAAAGTAACCAACCTTGCTTCTGAAGTATGTTGTATAAAGCTCAAATGGGTATCTAGAACTATGTTTACATTTTTGATTTCATGTCTTCACATAATGTTATGACCAAAAAACTCAATTTTTTGCCCCCATGTTTTTAGGATTCAAGGCACTAGTACACAAACATCAATATATGACTAAATAAACTACTAAAAATTGCATATAAATGAATAAATTTAGTCATGTGACTATTAGTGGTTTATTTGTAGTCATTTATAACACCACTAAATTTATGATTAAACAATTTAGTCATTTATTTAGTCATTGATTTTAGTCATTAATTTGCTCATTGATTTGGTCATTTATTTAGTCATTTTACAATGCTGGCATTATAGTATGGAAAGCTCAAAATTTTAATGTATCCTCGATTATCCTTCACCCGTGCTATCCTTACTGGGTGTTTTCCAATGCTTACATCGTACGAATGTGAAGTTTGGCTATATACTGTTTACTCTACTCATTTGTTTCAAAAAATTTTGCTCTTGGTTCTTAACATTCTGGAGAACTCGAGAGTATGGAATTGGCAGAGTTTAAAGTTTGCTATTACAAAGTTCCTGTTAAAGTTAAATCTTGGGAGGAACCCTTTTCGGCTTCAATCGATAAGGATGAATTGCAGAAGGTATTTAAAGTTAAGTGCAGACCTGTTTTAAATTGCATCAAAGTTATCATTGGGGAGGATATTTTACAAACGGAGTTGCAAAGGATAATTTTTCCTGCAAATTTTCTTTCTATTTTCTTATCGAATATTTTGGACCTAGTTCAAAATTTCAATGTTCTGAAGATTATTGCTAACAAGTTTGTTGTTAGTGCATATTTGGAAAATGATGCCCTACTAAATAGTGTTCAATAGTATGACTTCACATTGGGCGATGGTTTGATAGGTGGTATGTTTCCACGTCACCTCTTGTTCCATAAGAAGAGGTATGTAGAGATTTTTCAAGGCATGTTATTGTCCACAATGCATGATACTTTTTTGCATCTATATCAGGTTTTCAATAAATATAGATTGGCTATTTCTATGGAAGAGATTGATGATTTTAAAAGAAATTTCCATGCAATTTATTTTTTGAGAAGTCATGTCTGTATTCATGATCTGCAATTCCCAGCCACTTCACAAGCTGCTAAAAGAAAGTTTTGCTATTGTTATGTTCCTGACATTCACAAAACAGTTCCATCTTATGATCGTCAACATAAAGGAAAGCATGTGGATACTGAAGAAAGTTCGGTCAATGGCTTTCAAAGAGCTGGAAGCAAATCTGCATCTTTTTAGCACAATGTATGTTGTAAATGTGTAATGGGTTGAATTTTGGCTTAAGGGATACTGATATACATAGAGTCTGTATATTTGTCTTGGGTTTTTTGGTCATCAATGGGGATCTAGTTCAATTGTATTGAGTAGGATAAAGAATTATAAATTATAAATGACCATTCTGGTCTTTATAGTGATTTGTAAAAACTATTACTCAGACTACGACTGGGGGTTTTCTTGCTAGATTTTTTCCGCTAGTATGTCCGCTTGAACCAGCAATATGTATTAAAATATTATAAATAAAATTATAAGTGGGCTACCACTTTTGGCTTAAAAAAAATAAAATTTAGTCACGTGACTATTTTAGTGGTTTATTTGTAGTCATTTGTAACACCGCCAAATTTATAACTAAACTATTTTAGTCATTTATTTAGTCATTGATTTGGTCATTGATTTAGTTATTAATTTAGTCATTTATTTAGTCATGGTAGTGATTTGTTTAGTAATATATTTAGTCATTAATTTAGTCATTTATTTAGTCATTAATTTAGTCATTGATTGTTGTTAAATGGTTATTTATTTAGTCATGGTAGTCATTTATTTAGTCATATATTTAGTCATTACTTTAGTCATATATTTAGTCATTAATTTAGTCATATATTTAGTCATATATTTAATCATTAATTTAGTCATGTATTTAGTCATGTATTTAGTCATTAATTTATTCATTACTTTAGTCATATATTTAGTCATTACAAATCAAATCTAACTTAATTAATTCTCACAAATTTATGCATATAGATTTCAGTATCATGAATATTCAAATGTTAAAACACCATGAAATGAAGACTAAAATGTTTGAACAAATATGAGGACACAAACACAAGCAGTTACAAATCCAAGAGACCACAACCTGACTTCATTTTATGGAGGAAAAGAAACACTCAAGAGGGTAGCTTTGTTCCAAGACTTTGATTTGGCAGAATAAAGTCTCAAGCGGTTGCAAATTCGATATACTCAAATGACACTTCTTCCTGCAAAACACTTCTATATAAAACTTAAAAACTCCTCTTATTTTCGCCTATGGTATACCATTTCCACTGCTTCCTGGATCGCTTTTTGGAAGGGCGGTGTTGACCTCCTATAGGACTTGACCATTTCTGTCTAACATTTACAATCCATAAGTTTTCAAATAGCTATTGGTTTGGAAACTCTCCAGATCTTTCTCATTTGAAGGCCATTGGAGACGCTCATTCGGAACCTACCAACCCTTCAGACTCCAAGGTTTGAGAATTTGCACATAAAAAGAAACTTAGAAAGATAAATATCTACAGGGAGGACCGAATTCAAACATTTTGCTTTTCCTTTTTCTTGAAACTTGCCAACATGAAAGCAGGCGCCTCCAGATCTGAGTGGAGAAATGTATCAGAATTGGATATAACATCCATCAAAAGCATATTTGGAAGTAGATTTTTATTAGATATTGTAGTTGCAAGTTCCACTAATTATAATAAAGATAAATAGTTTTACCTTTCTACATCAACTAATGCAATTCTGATAACTTTTGGAGGATCGACAATTCTAGCCTTTATCATATCAACATACTCACCTACAAGTTGCAACACAACATTAAACTTATTAATTAGACTCAACATCTAAGAAAGAAAAAAATCTTCAAACATTATCAATTTAGTAAAAAAATCATCAATTTCAAAGATCAAAATAGCTAATGCTTCACTCTCTACATCCTCTGCTACAGTCAAAAGAGGCCTTTGTTTCTGTGATAAATGCAACAGGAAATTATATTGTTTTTGAAAACTTATCACTATGTACTTATGAACTCAAAATCATTTAAATTGTCAAACTAATCAATATGACTACCTAATTTCTTTCTATCACATACACTTTGGGTTTACAAGATCATTGAGAATCTCAATTATTGAACGCTATGAAATTCAGCAACGTAGCAAGAAATTATATCTTGAAGTAAAATGTAAATCAAATCAACATTACATGTCTCATATTATCAATTGATCTCAAATTGTATATACACCTTTTTCATATAGCTTAGGACATCACCACAATAGATATGCACAAAAAATGAATTTGGTGGAAAGAGACTTTAAAAATTTCAAGTGTGAATACAATTTACCAAGTGTAAAGCAAATTCCACAACCATTGCCAACATCCTCTCCTTTGCTTGTGCCAAAATGGGAGCTTTTGAAACAAGGGTGTATGAATATCCATCGATGCAGCAGACAATGATACATCCTATGCAGTATTGTACTCCCTCAATTAAATATTATTCTATTGGGGAACGAGATTCTTTATTGGGGACTTTTGTTAAGAAGAGCCTAAAGGTCACCGTGACATATCACGACTCAATAATGAGAGGTCAACCCACTATTAAAATACACATGGCACATGCATCGCAAAATAACAAAGAAAAATAAAGATTATGCATCACACAATAAATTATAGACAAAAATGTCAAAGAAAAGGGGTTGTGTTGGGAATAAATCACATATTTGCATTAACATCTATTCATTTATCTCCTAGTCCTACAAAATCTCGCAAACCAATTTCATGATCACAGACAAATTATAAGGTTAGATTAGCCAAAATTTCATTTTTGTAACTAGCATACCCAAACCAATCACATTCATGAAATCCATTAAGAACTGATACATCGGCCTACTTGTTGATAGCACAATACGATTGGAACTCCCCATCCGCAACTTGCCCGATGCTAATAGGGGTAATTCATATCCTTACATCGGCATAATATCCTTCCATCGTCGTAGCTCTGGTGCATCGGCGGAATGAATGATGAAGCTCCCTCGATAGCTCGATATAATCATGGGGTATCAAATTCTAACACTTATCGGTGAAGTTGGGATGCATCTGGGTAACATTGTTTGATGTCTTACCAATAGACCAAAAGAAAAACACTTATCGATGGAGAAGGTGGCCATCAGTGGAAAACAAACAAAGTCCCAATGATATAGCGATGAATGATTACTACTACCTAATGTGGCATCAAAAGCATCATTAGGATATTTAACATAAATGCTCTCCCCGATGACAAAATTGAAGCAGGTGGTATATTAATGAGCCAGCACAGAGGTGAATTGCACCACGAATTAATCATACAATTTGCAGAAACCAGAAAGGCTACACTAAGGGAAGAAGTAGAAAGGACAGAACTCAGAGCTCTCATGTAGTGAATCCAGGAGAAGCAAAAATTCACATAAGTACTCCACTCTTAGCTAGAAAGTTGCATTTTTTCAGAGTTTGCAATGGAAGAAAATGTGGAAAAACCTAAGGCAAAGAAACAAAAAATAAAAAAGAGGAATTTAAACCAAGACTTGATAGATCAGTGTCTGGGGTCAGGGCCAAGACCTAGAAGAAGTGTTCAAGCAAGTAAATTGTTAGATAAACATAGGGGTCTTGGGGATGTTTGGATGCCACACCGGGGCTATGAGCTTTTTATGTATCACTACAAAAAACAATTCAGATTTCAACTAGTCTATAACCCATGGAGACTAAACTTAGGAAGACTTGTGGTGCCAAACATGTTCATCAACATAGAATTGGTGAAAGCTCTGGCCAGTCAGTATAATGCCAAGAAAAGAACTATCCAATCACCAAATGGGGCCGATATGCTTGTTATCTCCCAAGACCTGATCTCTAATGTATTTTAGTTAGAAGGCCCCATGAACTTGCCATTCAACATTAAAATTTTTTTGACATAATATCGTTGCATGGATACTAGTTACAAGAGATGGAAGCTAGCTTTGCACAGACCTAAGAATGAGCAAGGTCAACTCAAAAAAAATTCAAGCAATGAAAACCCTCCATTTCATATAGATTTGTTTGAAGAATACTTCCAATATACCTACTACTCAGTTGATCAAGTCTTGGGAATTGAGGTTCCACCACTTATGTCTATTGCACCGATGGTTCTAGAAGCTGATAGACAAAGCAAATATGCTAGTTCATTCGACTATGCAAACTATTTGGCGAATTCCCTAAATCAAGGGCTTGAAAGAATAAAAAACAATAGTTATTGCATAGATTTCAAACACTATTCCTTGTTAATGCATTTACTTTTATATGAGGGACATGCTAGAAATGTGTGAGGTAAAGAATTAAGAATCAAAGACACAGATAAAGATGGAAACTTTAAACCTGTATAGATGTGGATTGCACTATGGGATAGTCGATGTGAGAAGTCTCACTTAGTGTTGCCACAATACTGTGTCTCACTTTTGGGATGTGCTGATTTTTGCTTGAAATCACTATTTTTTAGAAAAACTAATAATTTAAGTCTTGAGAAGCCCCATCTAAAGGGTTTTAATTAAATATGGATAGATAAGACCCCCTTAGATCAAACCTCATTGGATAGAACCCCTCTAGTATTAAATCATACCCACAATGGAGTCTCCTTCATAACTATCAAAATGCTGGCAAAAAACCACTTTTTCATTACCTTTTGAGGGATTAAATAACATCATTTAAAAATTATATTTTTCAAGATTGTAGCCCTTGAAATGATTTTTCCAACAAGTATAGGCTTGATATATTTTCATTTTATCATTTATTTAATTCTCATTTTTTACTAAACATAGGTTTTTCTCTAAACATCAAGCTCTTTGTTGTGCAGAGGTGGAAAAATAGTAAACCATTGTAAAAAAAATTCAAAAAATACCCATTCCCTAGGTATTGATGTCCTTGTTTCACCCAAAAAAGAAAAATTGGATTTTGATATATACACAAAAATTTAGGTTGTACGACACACACGTATGTAAAAATTATAGTTACAGTGACTTCAAAAATTAGTTTTTAAAAAAATATGCAACAAATAATTACGAAAAAATATCCTTTCCCTAGATATTGATGTTGAGAATTTATATTTTAAAAATTAGAATTTAATATTTTATAGAAAAAAATTTATGTTGTATGACACAAACATTACTTTCTAAAAATGTTGTTTTTTGTCTAAAACTAGTTATTAAAGGAGATGTTGAAAGATTCATAATTTATTTCAAAAAAATTGAAAAAAAATATTTTTAGAATCTACACACAAATTTCCACAAATCACTAGTTCACATCATCTTCAAATTCTTAATTGTTTAGCTACTATAGGTCTCAGAAGATGAATATTCAGTTAAAAATATTGATGTAAATGTCCATCTTGGGCAAAAAGTGAGACACAATATTTATATTTTGAAGAATATTTTGTTAAACCACTAATGAAGTTGCTAGGCTATTCATATCATCACAATTTATCCCCTGAGGTGCAGAGATTTTTGAGACCAAAGGAAAACAACCTGAGAGGCAAGGTGAACCATAATTGGGGAGACTAGTATGCCTTCTCTGATTGCACAGTAATAAGGGTTTATGGATTTGAAGGGGTTCCACATTTTCTAGCCCAAGTGGTACCTAACAGAGTTGCTTAGTTGGAAATAGTACAGCAATCAGCAAGGTCTGATACTAAACATCTCAAGAGTCATAATAAACAATCACTCTTGCATGTACTTTTTGTTTTGGAGATTTCACAGTATGTGCCATTGAAGGATATGAAGAAATTGATGCTAAATTAGCTCATTACAACCTTCCTCTTGGGTATGAAAGAAATAAATTTGACGGAGGGGGATTTATTCATCAAGCAAGATTAACTCAGAATTTTTCAAGGTATGAGCATTGGTTTTCACTTAATGATGTGATCAGGAACCGAGATGAAGCTTCAACTGGTGAGAGAATGGCTGCATATAATAAAGTTGTGCTTGTAGAGGAATGGAAGAGAAAGAATGTCCCATCATATAGAGAAGCATTTTCTGATATACAAGATCCCTTGGCTAGGATTGAGAAACTTATTGCTCATATGAATGAAATAGTAAAAGATGTGCCCTCATACATTTTTGATACATCTTATACGAGTTACATAGGAATGCAGGCTAAGGATGTGGAGCCTTTGGAACACGTACCCTCACAACCCACCCCTGATGTATGTTTCTCCACTAATAATAGTGAAGAGGAAGGAAGTGATGAGGAGAGTGATGGAGAAGAGCAACCAGGGGAACAAATAAAGGCCCCTGTGATTACACAATATGAGCCCCCTCGGGAATAAATAAAAGCCCCTATGATTACACAATATGAGCCCCCTCAGGAACTTGTAAAATTTGAAACATCAAATGAGTTATCTAATGACATTAGGGTCAAAGTTGGTCATGAATTAATTTCTCATAATGATTTTGTTAAAACTCCTGAGTTCAAATCATTTGTCTGAGTATAAGGGGAAGAAAATAAGACAAAAGGAGCAAGACATTACTCTTGAAAAGGAATTTGATGCCTTAGAAGAATTGAAAAAGGAAGTTGAAAGGGAAATGCAATCCATCACTCCTGAAAGAGGTAGAGAATTACTTCAAGAGGCTAGGGTACTACTTCTACTAGGATGGGACATAAGCTCAACAATTGTGTTCGACAGTTTTAGAAAAAGAGGGGATACAACAATGAACTTATCAGAGGAAGCTAATGATAAGATATATTCAGGGTCTAGATACAATCCAGATGAGGATTCCTTGCTTATTTGGTCATTATACCCTCATGAGAAGAGGTCGACAGTGATTGAAAATCCTAATCAAGTATTTGGACACCTTTTGGTCAAAAGAGTTGTGGACACTAATCCCTTAGAAACTCTAGAGCTGAATGTCAATGTGGCAAAATTTACTAGAGCACAAAATGAAAAATTGGTCAAAGAGAATGACAAATTGAAAAATCAATTATCACATCAAATGGAGAAGTCATCTTCCTCTTTTGCTCCATAATTTTATGCTTCATGGCTCGAAAAGGATAAGAGAGTGTTAGATGCATTAGTTGATGCAACCTATTGGAAAATTCCCATTTGAAAGCCCAAGAAAAGTATAAAACACTAGAAAAGGAGGTGAAAATCATTAAGTACAATGTTGTGTCCAAGATAATCAAAGAGAGGTTCAATAAGCTAATAAAACAAATTGATGATTATTGGGGTGTATTTAAACAAATACGATCAACACTAGAGGAGAATGACAGGTTACAAGGAAGAATGATTGATAAAAAGAAGGAACTTCTAGGTAAACAGATCCTGAAAGACCAAACACTGCAAAGATATAATGACTTGGTGAGATCCCACAACCAATATCAAAAAGGACTCGAAGAAGACCTCGGTTGTTTTAATTTGGCTCCTGCACTCCATGATGATACAGGGAATCTTCAAGAAAGGGATGATTGGAAAGTAGAATGTACATAGTTTCTAACAATTGCATTGCAAGAGATCAATGATGAGGATATGGTCTTGCAGAATACTCATAAACAAAAAGAGAAATTCATGCACATAGAGTATGATATGAAGGTCATATCCAATTCCAACACTCATGTAGAATAGGGGTACATTGATCACCTCTCAGCTTTCAATTTGTTTATAAATCGGGTAGTGGATAATCTGGGCACAAATGAGCAACAACCAAAATCAGTCAACGGTAATGATGTGGACCCTATCATACAGTAAAAGCTTTGAACATGTCTTATATGACCACAGGATTTTACTCGGAGATTAACATATTGGTACACATGTTTATGATTGTGTTAGTTTCTTAAATTAAGTTCAAAATCATGTTTTTCTATCAAGAGTCATGTCTTTTGGTCTAAAGCTTGTTGCCTCTCATGTATATAAGAGAGAGATCAGAACAAAAAGAAGGATATAGGAGAAGATAGTAGGCGAATAGGGATAGATAGAGAGTAGAAAGCTTCCATAATGTTTCCATTTCAAAAGACTATGTGGCAAATATATTTTTGAGGAAAATAATGAAAGATCTCTGATTCTGTGGCTTTATATTGGTATCAATTGTTTGTTGAAAATATTTGATTATCTAGTTGTCTCCAGTTTAATATTTCCTTATTATTTAAATTGGTATATCAAGTATATATTAAATTTATCAATGCACATTTGTTGTTCGATGGAGGAGAATCTATTTTCCTCAGACATGCAAAATTTGTCATGTTGCACTATATTTCGCAATTCTACAAAACTTGACAAAAATGACCTGCAACAACTTTTGATAGTTTACAATTTTACAACTTTTTTACAACTTTGTCTCTTTTACCCAATTGACTCTAAAATCATCCTAATTCATAGTGAATGGTCTCATAAGACCTAATTAACATAAAATGACCTCAAATGCTAAAATGACCTACTAAGATGCAATGGCCTTCAAATTTGAAAATGGAAGCTTAAGTGCCTCTGCACCAAAATGTATGCTAAATGTGGGATCATAGACAAGGCACTTGAAGTGTTCAAAAAAATTCCTCAAAGAAATGTGGTCTCATGGACTACAATAATTGTAGGATATACACAAATTAGATCTATTGAAAATGCTTTAGAAAATTTAAAGCAAATGCAATTTGCAGGTTGTTCCAAAACAACCTATAGTGAATTTGGGGTATTTTTTAGAATTAATTAAAGGGTATCTGAAAATGGTTTTATATCTTGTCTACAGTGCTTGAGGATTGAAGGAATTAAGAGATTGAAGCCTATTTTTTGTGAAATTTGTCTAAGTGAGGTTGAATGGTGCTCTTGATTGCTATCAGGCTCCATGTTGGAGATGCCCATGCTAACAATAGAGACCTTTTTGGAAGATCAATATATGGATATTGAACCCACCATGCCAGTCTGCCAATATTATGGGACCATTATCCAATCATCAAACAAACAAGATCAAATCACTTAAATGAAATATAACCTCGACCTATAACAAGTCAATGAAAGAATATAATAGAAATGTGAAGGTAGAGACAAAGTTCTTGGCCTTCACATAAATTTGATGAACCAATTTTCCATTAACGCAACTCAAGAACTCAACCAAGGTAGCAAAGAATTAAAAATGCAATGGGGGAAAGGAACCAATGCTTTGGAAAAGGATTTAGCCAACCACATAATAGGTGGGAGCACATTGTACTAGATAAATCTTATGCAAAATAAGGTGGGGGCAGTCAGTTCCATTTTCTATAATGTGGTAAGAGTCATACAGGTAAAGTTGTGTCAGGCTGGGGAACTCTTCTTGGAGGTTCTAAACGATTTGCATCTTTTTTATAAGACTGTGTTGGTAGTGCCACCTGGATCACAATTGTTTGGTGGGACTCCAAACCCAGACAATGAGGTGCAGTTGTGGAAATCTCATAAAGAGAAGCTACAAGCTACCATGATGATTTTGTTGAGCAAATTTATATCAAATTCTTGCTTAGTGTGGCTTAAGACATGTGCAAATGATATTCTCTCTACAAATAGGCTTGGGGGAAAGTATTTTCTTGATCTTGTGAAAGGTGGCAAGGAACTTGCAGAGAATGAGACATTGATCAAAGAAACATTGGACAGTATGGATGCATTTGAAGGGAGCTTGGAGTGCCCAAAAATGTTTTTTGGTTCAAATGTTGAGTTTCCATGCTAATGCGTGTGTGAGACTATTTTGAAGCACTCAAAGAGTCTGTGGGATGAAATTTTTGAAAGCTTGTTTGTTAGTAGGATGAAACAAATAATAGCCGATGGATTTGCACATCTGTGTGAGAGAGTTAAGGTTGGTAAATGCCTTGAAGTTACATCTCTGGAAAGTTACAAAGATGTTGAAACCCATTTGCACAAATTAATTACTAGTGAGGCTTGGCTTGTCAAGAGAGGGGACCTAAAAAGTGTCAATTTACCTGGGTTGAGTTTTAGATTTATGATGAAAAATGATGAAGACTAGTTCGGTCGCCTTAACGCTTATTTTGGAACTAAGGTTAGTCAAATAAAAGATACCATAGATAAGGGGTCCAAGAATATTCCGGAAGACCTCCTAAGTTTTCTTCATGTACATAAATCTCCTTCAAGGATAAATGATTTAGCACCTTATTTGCAAGAGCAATGCTTCCATTTATCTCAAAATTGATTGTTGAGATTGAAGAACATCTTGCACATCTTTCAGAAGGTCTCTATCAAGAAATGAAAAATGAGGAGATGCCAGAAAAAATAAACAAGGAGACACTAGAACTGACAATTATAGTGGAAAGGGAACTTTTCTTAGGAAGGCTTTTGGTTACTCTCAGTTTTCATTCAACTTTCCTTCCAATAGTTCTTGGCTCGTCTCAGCTCTGGTTTGTCGAGAACAAAGCTTCAATTTGAGGGAAAGGATATTTGACTTTTAGATATTCCAGTATTGATTTTGATTACCCTCTTCTAGACAGTTCTAAAAGACAAATACTAATGAGAGGGGCTGGTTTGAAACTGGTACTGATAAAATAATATAGAATGGAATAAAGTGAGAACAACTATGCACAATATTTGCTTGAGCTCATAGCATGTGGATATTGTGGATAACTAAAGACATTTTAGGCATTCTCACAAAAGATCTAAGGGAGGATGATTCTTTATGTCACGTCTCAGACTTTGTTGTTGTTTTTCCCATGGCTTTGTGTGGATTTATTTTATGAAAAATGGTGTGTGCTAGAGTAATATGATATATTACGATGCTTTGGTGTGTGGAAATGTGAAAAGTATTTACTTTTGAAATTATGAATGCATTTTATTTTGAAAATATGCAAAATAGAACAAAATAGAAGTATTGATTTAATTATTGCTTTGATTTACATCTCTATATCGGTTACTAATACAATTTCGTTGTTGCGTGCCTGAGTGCACTTGAGTTGCAGGTGGTCGAAGACCAAGAGTGTGATTGAGGAAAGAAGGCTAGCTTCTCGACAGGGTAAAAGAGGAAGAACTCTAGGTCACACACACAACACCTAGAATCATATAGTTGCATTTAGGCAATGTCTATTCTAAGTGGATTGCTTTGAATTATTTGCAAAATAAATAATAAATGGATAAAATAAATAAATAATAAAATAATAACATAAATGTAATTTAATTATTAATTGTAGCTTTAAAGGATTTATGGTTTTAATTCTATTTAAATTGTGATATTTAAATAATGAATTAATTACAAGTTAGATGGAATACTTGTTTAAGGAGTGAGTATTTTTAAATTACCTTCTAAATCTTTTGTGCAAGAAATTGTGAATGATTTCTTATATTTTTCCTATTTATAAATTTGAAATTTAAAATGCATATATTTCTTAATTATATTTATTTTAAATTACAAGATTAGGGTTAAATGAGAGAAAGGAAATTAATATTAAATAGGAAAAAGGCATTCCCGGAAAGGCAACGGTTCTTGAAATGGCTTCTTGAAAACACTTTCCTCTGCAAGTTTGTTTTGGGAGTTATTTTAATGGCTGCCAAGAAGATGTTTCATCTGTCAATTTAGAAGGATTGGAAGGAATCTTTGGAGAATTAAAAAGGAAATTAAGCAATCAAGAAGGCAGGGAAGGAGGAGAACTTTTCCAGAAAACTAGCCCAGGAGGAGGCAGAAAGGAATTATGAGTATCTTCAGCTGGAGGTTTTTAACTAGGTTTTTCATTCTCTCTTTCTCTTGTTGAGTTACAAAAAATAGCTTAAGAAAATGATTGCAAGAATTAGTGGAATTGTTTGCAAACAATATTTTAATATTTGGAAGAACTTCTTTTGTCTGCTCTGCTAAATTCAGTCCAATTTGTCCATGTAAATCTGGAGTTTTCCCTCTTTGCATTCTGTATATTGGGATTCTGCTCTTTATTGTTGAAATAACTGAGAATAGAAAAATGTATTCAAGTACACGTTTTTGTTTTGTGCACACATATATTTATATATATAAACTTTGAAAGATTCGTTTTCATTTACAAGAGAAGAATTTGAAATACCGAATAAATTTTTTCCTTATTCGTAGGATTTCGCAGGAGAGAATTACTATGTAATTATTTTGTTTTATGGTATGGGAAGGGATTTAACCCTAGCCCTCTCCTTAAGGAAGTGGACGGCGCGATAGAGGCCCAAGGTCTACGTGCCATGGCTCAGGAGGGGCCAATGCCTCCACAACCGGCCCTCCCTATGGGAGAGGCAAGGTCTCCAACCTCCCTTTGGGATGCTTAACATCTATTTTGAACCCTGTAAACTATTTTTTTCTGTGTGTGCAGCAGTAAAACGTGAGGTGAAAATAACTGTAAATCTGTATTTATATATATATATATACACAGCTGTGTAAATATATGTATATATATACATAAATATATAAATAAGTAAATTTTATTCAGTCATGCATGCCCTCTAAAATAGATATATATAACCCTGTGTAACATTGAAAACTTCAGAAGTAGTTGTGATGTTGGGAATGCAATAATGAAGTCTTTGTGTCATGCAAATCTGAAGTCTTTCATTTGGAAAATATATATAAACATTCTCACCATTGTAGACATTCAGATTAAATACATTCTGTACAAGAACTTACAGTAAAACACACAGATGTCAATATGCAAACCTCTGTTTTGTCAGAAAATAGTAGCAATTTTGGTGTTTAATTCTTTCAAATCTAACTGAGTTCTTTAAATATGAATGATAAAATGCATGTTTATATATATATATACATAGATTAAAATATGACAAAGTATGAATATATATATATATATAACCATGTAATTCAATGAACA
>VDFB02248595.1:0-34035 GCA_007258455.2 Sequoia sempervirens | reverse complement strand
AGGGACCTGATGGATCCATGACATGAGTAGGCATTAATTTCTGCAGAACTCCAGATGCAAGGCTTAGCAATTCACTATCCTCTATGTGAGACTTCAGAATTTTCTCATTGGCCTTAGCTTGAGCAATTGATGCAACCTTCATCATCTAAATTGGGGACAAAGTAGATAGATTGATTGAATTTTCATCCAATTCAGGATCAAAATCTTCTTGTTGCTCCATCAGAGATCTCTTCACTGCCTTGGTAGTGTCTCTTGCCTCCACTCTGATTTCCTGAATTTTTTCTTCTTCAGCCTTGGGTTCTTCAAAGACTGTTTCTGGATTGACTTTGAGTGCCTCAACCTTTTCATTTTGCACCGCCTTCTCCTTAGCTAATACCACCTTAGGAACTTCAGTTTCCATAGGTGTCTCTGTATTTTCCACATTAGGAGAAATCAGAATATCCTCAAATTTTGGAGGATCAGATACATTCATATTCTCCTCATTCACATTCTCTTTTTCATTTACATTTACCTCCACATTCACTTCTTCATTTTCCGGAACATTTTCAGTATTCATTTCCTCAATGTTAATCTTATTCTTTGATAGAAACTCTTCCAGAATTTCCTTTGTTTCACCAACAACAGCATTAGTTTCACCAATCATGAGTTTATTCACCCTTGTCTTGCTCTTAAATTTCTTTTTAGCTTTTTCAAGGAGTGAATCCATCTCTTCAATTGACATTTCTGGCACAAATCTGCAAGAACTCTCTTCCTTAGATTCTCTTCTTCTCTTCTAGCACTTATTCTTCTTGACTCCAAAATATCATACAGATTCTTGGGTAAGCTAGACATAATCTCAACAAGAGATTTATTAAAATGTTCATATGTTTTATTGTAGCTTCTTCTAGAACTCTTTGAGCTGATTCATCGAAGGTTTCATACAATTCATAGAGGGGCTTGAGATTACTGTCCTTGACAACTGCATTCACAACTTCATCAACTGACATCCTAGGTTTATCAACTTTAGCCTTCTTTTCCTTTTCTTCCTTTCCAGAAGATTTGCTCTTGTTTAACTCGACAGCCTGAGTTCCGGTAGCTTTTACTTCTCTCAATACTTCTTCTGATTCTGTTTCCTCATCTTCTGAAACTGGCTTATAAGTTCTTTTACTTTTATTCTTCTTCCTTTTACCGGAAGGCTTGTCTTGAGCTGGCTTGGCTGCAGGGGAACTCCTTGTAGATCTAGTGCGGGTAGAGGATGCACTAGGACTAGCAGAATTTGTTTTTGCTTTCACTTTTGCTGCTTCTGCCTCATCTCTCCTTCTTGCTTCTCTCAAAGCTTCTACAGGTAAGCCCATTCTTTCTACAAAAACTTCTGTCTCTTTTCTTACTTTCTGGACTATCACTGGTTTTCTCAATTCCTCATGAACTTGCATACTTTTCTCTGCATATGTTTCAAACCTCTCTTCTTCCTGATCTAGAGGTGAATTCAACAAGTGTTCTGCATACATCTTCAGAACGTTTTCTTCTACTTCGTATCCCATTGGCATGATCCAAATTGTTTTGGGATCAGCAACTTCCATATGACATTGGTCAATATCCACCATGAAGCAAATAGTATCTTTGTATTGTTACACAATTGAAGTGGGAATTCTTTCCCTGGCATGCATCATATTCTGGAAATTTTTGAAGTACCCCCAAAGGGTAGTATTCCTGACCTAACGATCACCCATTCCAAACAACATGTTCCTTATCTGAACAACTACAGGCTCATTATTTTGCTAATGTACACTTCCAATACTCGGAACCTCATTCATGAAATAGAAAAATAAGCACAATAGCAGATTACCATATTTAAAAGTATTCTTCTTGTCTTTCTTGATTTTGCTTAGATTCTCCAACAACTGACTTCTGAGCAGCTCGCACAAGTCATATTCTGCATTTTGCTTTACCATTTCATAAGCTGCATAGATGGCCGTACCAGATACAAAATTATTTCGGCTAGAATGGTATATCTTGTAACCAATGACCATTGATGCGAATTTCACATCCACTTTAGCAATGTCTTCTATTGTCATTGCCCTTCTATCCCATTGCGCGCTTGTTGCCTCAGTAACCTTGTCATTCTTTACGGATTTCAAGACTGGAAGTCTATCGATGGAATTCAGACCTGTTACTGCACATATAGCCTCTTTTGTGATTTTGAAGGGTATATTTAGCCACATGAATTCGGCATGAACACGGCTCAAAATGTATCTAACCCATTCATTTTCCTCAAATACGGGAAATCTCACAAACTGCGCAAACTTCTCTTCTAGGGTTTGAAATTCCGGTTTTATAATAAAATCTTCTCCAACTATGTGATGGGAATACAGATTCATTATCTGAGAGGTTCCCAACTCTTCAATGTTCGCATGAATATATGCCCTAATATCCTCAGTGTGCAAAACTCTGTACGACACAGATGAAAACGCTCCTAAGGGCTCGGTCTCAACAGACTTATAGGAATGCCATTTGAATTTAGGACGGGGTCTGTCCTTGACTTCGACTACCAGAGGAGTGGCCATGATTGCAAATTCACAAATTCATAGGTTTTTGAAAAATACCTTTCCGTTGGATCAAAGTTCGATCACAGATTCTTCTCCACGCTTTGAATCTCTCCACAATTCAACGAGGTTCACTCCAGGGCTTTTCAAACTGCTTTCCTTCAAAATGCAAAGTGACAAATGAAAGATAAAAATGGCTTTTTTATCACTCGCACAACTAACCCTTTTTGTCGCAATAAATGCCTTAACCCTAGTTCATCCGGTTACTCTGATTTCAAGCATTGAGACAGATAATTTTTCTGCGGATCTCCAAAATTCTAAAATACTGGCTCCAATTTGGTTAAACAACACCTGAAAAGCATTGATCCACCTACTGGATTGGTCCACATTCCAGTATCACTTGCCTGCAAGGGGGGTTGAAGGATTTTTCTAACAGCTCCCTTGAGGCCAAAGGCCTAAAACTAATTTCCGGAGGAATTACCAGAAGTAGATTCTGGTGCTGGCACATTTCCTTTGACAGAGGGATTCTTTTTCACCCATTTCTTTTGCATTTGCCTCCTGATCACATCAGTAGTGACCTTCCCTTTTCCTTTGACATCCTGTTGTGTATTCTGTTTTATTGGACCTCTTCTGTTCCAACAGAATCTAGCAATATTCCCAAATTTGTTGCAGTTGTAACACACAACATATCTCTGATCAGACCAATTGTTCCACTAATTTTTCCTTGATTTGCATTGGTTAGCAATATGCCCAAATCTATTGCATGCATAGCATCTGACATCTCTATGAAAGTTATTCATCACAACTCTGCATTCACTTGACTTATGACCATACTTATAACAATTAAAGCACTGACTTGAGAATGATGGTCCACTTGGATTCATCCTGCTTCTACACTGAGAAGACATATGACCGAATTTGTTGCAAGTAAAACAATAACCATTGAATCTTTGAGCATTTGGTTGTCTCACCGGATTTCTTCTGGCTCCATTCATCTGATTTCCTTGTCGGAATCTTCCTTTGCCCAGATCTTGAACTTTCTCCTTCTTCATATCCAAGACCTCGCCTGTCACCATCAGTCCTTTGACCTTTAATTAGTTCATCAAGTTTGGCTGAACTGGCTTTGAATTTCTCTTTGTACTCATTTGTGGTATATTACGCTTTAAATTCCCGCGACCTCGAATGCGGTTTGAAACGGATAGCTAAGTGCACACGAAACTGTTCTTCAAATTAGGAGGGGAATCTCCCTCTTGCTGATGGTGTTGAAAGAAAGTAAACTAAAACTAAGTTGCCTATCTTTTTTATCAGCTTAGAGCACAAGGTTTATTAAACACAAACGCCGCAAATTTGTGATTTTTTGATTAAAAAGTTCCAACTAATGACTAACTTAAGTTAAAGACGCTTCTAACTTCTCAAGTAATATGCGCAGCAAGAGAAATTAGAAATGAACAAGGTTGATTCTTGACAAAGTGCTTCAATAAACTCTTTTCCAACAAACACCTACACACTTCAATGTAAGCTGAAATTAAGATCATAAAAGCATAATGCAAATAACGGAAATCTGAGACATTATACCAAGGCAAAGGAGGCTCATGATTTTATTTCTCAAACTTCTGGAACAAAGATTATCCTAACACATGCACGGAACAAGAACTTGCAGCTAAAGAGGCTTGCAAACTTGTTCTTACACAAAAGGGACAGCGATTACAACAACTACTTGTTGGCTAAAAGAGACTCAACAATTCGCTATCATAAACACAAGTGAACTGACACTGAATAACAGCTTGCTGGCTAAAAGAGATTCAGCAATTTGCTATCACAATAACCGTTAAAAAAAACTAATGAGCAAAGGCTTTTATTTATAGGCAAGCAGAGGAGTAGGGAACCCTAAAATCTCCTTGCTTTTACAATCTAGGGCTTGCTCAGCAAGCAAGCTTTATTTCTAAATCTAGAAAGAAGATAACATCTAACACCTAAGAAAGTGTGAAAAGCGTGAAATGCCAACTATTGCTACTATCTTCTTTCTCTTCTTCAAAAGAATGGTAAGAATTGCTCCGTGAATGGAAAGAAAAGCAGAAAGGGAATCTTTCTAGATGAAAGCCGCTTTAAAGCTCTCAATCATATCCGCCAAAAGCAGGAAACCGTGGTCCTAGTCGTGTATTGATACTATCTAAGCAAAGTAATATTCATTCTCCAAGATCTCCTTGCCTTTTGTGATCAAACTTAGAGAATCTTTCACTTCGTCAGCTGTTTTATGAGTTATGTTCTTGAAAAACATCACTGCCCCAAAAGATGACTCACCAATTGATAACTCGGCGGCTCTGCAACTTTATGCTTCTGACACTTCTCTTGATTTCCAACAGAAGAGTATTGCACAACTCTTTTCTGATACCTTTCCTTTTTCTCATATCACACCTCCTCGTGTTCTTCAGATGAGATGATGAAGTTTTGACATGGTGCTGATTTGATCTTAAACTCGAGGGGAGTGTACTCCATTTCGGAAACCTTGAAGAATGATTGTAAACTCTCCTAGGTTCAGTCAAGTTTTGAGCAACTTACTATTTTTAGAATGCTAATTTTTCTTCCTCTAACGGACAAATTTCTGGAAATTTTTGTGAGATATGGGTTTTGTTCATAATTCTCGCTGGTAAAGCATAAACCCAAATCATCTTGTTTTGAAAATTTTGAATTTAGACTGAAAAAGCTGCAAACCCTAATTTCTTCAATTTTTCAATCTAAAAGTCGTAACTGGTTTTGTTTAGAATACAATTAGAAATGGACCCAGTTGATCAGATTTGAAAAACACTGATGGCTGATCGAAAAAGCAGCCAACCCTAGAATTTGAAATTTTCTTGAAAAAGCTGTGATATGGGTTTTCTTCTAAGGTCGCTTCAAGCAGGACCCAGATGCATCAAATTTTTGTGTAAACTGATTCTGACCAATCGATGCATAAAAAGCAGCTGCCGCAATCCCTGGACAAATTCCTCAAAAATCTCGGCTATAATGAAGAAACCAGATGGTTTAAAATTAAAAATCTTGATCTCCTTCAAAATTTGATCTGATTTAAAAAGCATGAAAAAGTAAGGTCTTATGTTGTTGGTCTGAAAATTATTCATGAAAATCAGCAACCTTGAGCTCTTAAATCTTGAAATAAAACCTCAAAGTTGCTGCTCCACTTTTCTTCTTTGGAAGCCACTTGCAAAAATGATGAAAACTGAAAGGAAGAGATGTCTTAAATAGATTTAGGGCTTGAAATAGATTTGCTTTCTTTTGCTTTAATCTTAAAACCCTAAACATAGCTTGTTCAATGAATTTAGACATTCATCTTTCCCTTGCCATTTTGAATCTTTTGAAAACTTTGAAAATTTCACTAAGGCATTGTAAGTTGGGCGCCCTTCTTGGCTAGAGGTGCCTACTTCATTCAGATTTAACCACTTTTCTTAGTTTTTTAACTTTTCGTCAATTTTGGACCCTGTTTGATCTTCAATCTTCGACTTCCAGGTTGATCCAATGGAGGAGCTGAATAATTCATTGCGAAGCTCAACTGATTCTGAGAAGATCACCTTGGAGGCACTTCTGGCTAAAAACTTCATTTTGACCTTCAAATTCATGGGAGCCTATTTCCTCCAGGGGCTCCGAACTTTCACAGTGTTAGCCATTTTTGCATGATTTTCAAGTTCTTCATTTCCCTTTGATCTTCTGATGAAATCTTGATTCCGGGAGCTACGCTGATCTGATTGACTGGCTGACAGGTTCACTCTATAGCTTGGCTGAAACCAACGAGGTGATCTTAGACGCTTCATTGATGAATTCCATCATCTCAGAGCTCAAAATCTTGGGCGCCCTTTCTCTCCTGGGGCGCTCAACTTGACCAGACTTCCTGCCTGATCTGGTGTTCCGGAGCTCGGATTGATTGATGGTTGGGCTTGTCGTGAAGTTGAGAAGATTTTGGAGGGGGTTCTCTCGGAGTTACTTCGCCAAAAAGTTAGATTTGAGCCTTCAAAAGTTTGGGCGCCCTTCTTGGCTGGGGGCGCCCAATTTCACTATACTTAGAATATTTTTCATAAATCTTACCTTTGCTTTTGAATTCTGAAATTTCACTCTTGTTGCACCCTATGTTCTGCCTCCTGTATCAGACGACTGCCAACTTTGATTAACATGCTGAAGGTGTCGTTGGAAAGCTTGTTTTGATCTGAAGAAGACATGCTGGAGGCAGTTTTAGCAATTCATTTGTTTAAGCCCCCAAAAAGCTTGGGTGCCTATTTCCTTCTGGGGCGCCCAAGCCATCCAGACTTAGCCATTTTTCACTTTCCATCTTTCTAAGTTTGAAACCTTTATTCTATACCCTCACCTTTGATCTGAATTTGCCAGAGGATAACCAGTCGGATGCCCGGACAAAGATATTCATTGCAAAGCAGATTGAATTCCGGAGAGATTGAGCACTTTAGCAAACCCTAACTGCTGGATTTGCCCCTTCAAAAAGTTGGGCGCCCTTCTTCACCAGGGGCGCCCAAAGTTCCCAGACTTAATCAAATTTTCATGATTTTCATATTTTTCATTTTGATTTCTGTTTGGATCTTCCCTGTTCAGCTCTGAATCTCGGGCGATTGGATGATCCGTTGATTGTGCTATCGGACTCGTTGCGGAGCTAAGAGGATTTTGAATAACTTTGACTGAGAGCTCAAACCCCAATTCCATCATCTGGTGCCCTAAAAAGATGGGCGCCTATTCTCTCCTGGGGTGCCCATGACAAGCAAACTTAGTCAAAATCTGGTAGATTTCACCTCCCTTCTTCATTCAACATGCATGTTCATCATTTCGTCTTCTGTTTGACGCTTGATCATTGAATCTGACACCTGGTAGCCGACTAACCTCCATTGATGACTTCAGAGCTCCTGAAATGCTTCTGAAAAAGCAGAATGGACCCATTAGGGAAAAATCATCTTTTGAGATTCCTCGACCGCACTGTTCTAATATGGAAGTATTTTGAGCTAATCAAAATTGTTTGAACTCTAACGGACCAACTTTCTATTTTAAAAAGTTTTGCCTGTATCCGCTTCAAAAGAAACCTAGAAACCCGTAAAAGTTAATGCTTTTAGAAATTTATAAAAATAGCGCTTCTCCTAAAAAGTAGGGATGAAAACTCGGTGATCTAGGTTTTGTAAATTAGGGTTGTTCTCGAAAGCAGCACTCCAGACGTTTTATTTTGGGAATTTCACATTTGGACCCTCATGCAAAGACATGCACACCCAAATTTTGGCCTTTTGGACAAATTTAAATCGAAGTCTTTTACTCATTTCTTCAAATTGTCTAAGTGTAACAAAAATTTTAATTTTGGGGTACAACAGGCAGTAAGTTCATCTTTGAGATCATCAAGCTATTTTTCAAGCGTTTCGTCATTGTTTTTAAATTGTTCCAATTCATTGTCCAATCGACATTGTTCGATTTTTCCTTAAAGGATTGAGTTACTTTATGATTATGACTTATCTTTACGCTTTGGTATTTCGAAAACTTACCTTTCGAAAGCTCTGCATGACTGAAGCATTCATCTTCCAGCTTTTCGTTTCTTCGCTGATCATAATTTTTCTCTTTGATCTTATTTTTGAGCCTTTTCAATGACTGGATAATTTCAGATTCTGCGACTTTCTTTAGTTCCCGGTTTCGATTTTGACCGTTTCAGAATCATCCGTGTGGCCACCAAGCAGTTGCTGTAAGTTGAAGACCTACTTGTATCCATTGAAAACACTTTCCAAGATCTCCCAAGCTATTAAACTTCAGGAACTAGCTTTGATACCAATTAAGTTGGAAACAAGCAAAACTGGGAGAGGGGGGGGGGTTGAATCAGTGTTGTGCAAAAATCTACTTTATTATTCTGATTATTAATCCACTTAAAATATTTAATTAGGAGAAGTATGCAGAAACAAAAAGCAAATAACCACAACACTATAACACAAGGATTTTTACGTGGAAACCCCGTTAGGGAAAAAACCATGGTGGATGGCCAATCCACAATATAATTTGAGTATACTCAAAAAGATGTTTACAATATGGGAATGCACTTGCATTCAGGCACACTGCCTAGAGCTCACTGCTCAAAATAGGAAGGCACACTGCCTTACAGAGATTTGGATTAGATCCAAGAGAATGAATTGAAGGAATAGCATCTTCAAATGCTTGATTACAATTCCGGTTAAGCTTGGTTGACAATCTTTTGTCCTTCTAACTGATACTGAACTTCTGCTCTGCTTTGCTCTGACTCGCTCTACAAAATCTTTATGCGCAAGTGAAACTGTGCATAAAATCCTCCTAACACTCTTTTGGTAGTCGCAATACACATCGACACACCACACACACACACCAAAATGATATAAGAGTTCATACATATATATATCCGCGACTAGCAATTTAATCGCAACATGTCGGCTCCAAATAAAACTTGAAAATATTAGCAACTTGTTGGCTCAAATCTTAAGAGTTGTCCAATGCGCATCCACAACAATCGTCCACAACTTAGCTTGGACCCAAAACATAATAACCGAACACAAAGATATTCAATAAAACATTCCTTGAATATCCACAACATATTACATCAACTGAGTTGGCTCCAAAATACTGATAAATTGAAAAGTAACCAACCGAATCTCCAAACTCACACAAGACTTAATACGATGCACTGAGATTTCCGGACAACATTTTAGATGTACTGATAGACCTTCCATGAGATCCACAACTCAAAATAACAACTAGAAATCTGCAAGTGAAACAATGATCACCAAACTGCCGAATGTTCTGTTCTTCCTGACTGTCCTCAATTTGACTGCCGGTATAAGCACATGATGTTATGTGGATCTGTCACCGACTAGGGTTGCCATCACTGGCAACACCAAAAGCATTTGCAGTGTCTTTTGCCAACAATTTCTTCTTCATCATTGCTTTGACTGTCATCTCTTTGTTCTTTTGAGGAGCTGCATTGTTTCTTTGAATAAAAACTCTTTTTATGCTTTTGGAATTTATTCCTTGACTTATGCTTAGAATATTTCTTTCCCTTTTTCTTTGTGTATACTTCCTCTTCATCCTTGCTTGTGTCACTTTCATTTAGAGGACATTTTGAAGCATAATGTCCAACTTCTCCACAATTAAAACATTTAAAAGGATATTTTCCTTTGTACTTTCCACTCCTTTTCTTAAGCTTCCTCATGAAATAGGCCTCTACTTCATCATCACTTGACTTCTCGTTTGATGTATCATGTTTAGTTTTTCCTTTCTTGGATGCCTTGAAGGAAATCTCATTTTGTGGTGTCCTCCCCTCAATCCTCATTTCATAAGTAGCAAGAATCCCATGTAGTTCATCTTTTGTCAATGTGTCTAGATTTGTCAATTCTTCCAATGCCGATACCTTGGATTCAAATCTTGTAGAAAGAGATCTTAATATTTTATCAACAATGAAAGCATCATCAACATCTTCACCAAGTCCTCTCATAATGTTCACAATTTCATCAACACGAAGAAAATATGATGCTATGTCTTCATCTTCATTCATTTTGAGAGTCTCAAACTTCCTTCGATGAATTTGTAGTTTTGCCTTCTTCACTTTGGCATCTCCTTCATAAATGTTTTGGAGTTTGACCCATATTTCTTTTGCTGATTTGCAACACACGACTTCAGTAAATTCATAATCTGTGAAGCTACAAAGAAGAGCATGCTTGGCTTTGGCATTGTTTTCACTTTTCTTCTTTCCAGCTTGATCCATTGGAGGGGTTGATGGAGGTGTATATCCATCAACAACAGATTGCCACAGATCAAACCCAAGGGCATTCAAATAAGCTTCCATCTTAATACTCCAAAACGCATAATTAGTCCCATCAAAGATGGGTGCTTTGACTGTATTGTGATTATTTGCCATAAGTGCTCTAAAGAATCTCCTTCAAGCAGTTAGGCTTTCAAGAAGGACCTTGCGTTGATATCAATTGAAGAGCACAAAGATATACTGAGAGGGGGGGGCAGTGAATCAGTAAATCAACAAACTTTTACCCTCTTAACTTTATCAGCTTTTAAACTTCAACACAATATGATCAAGTTGACACCAACAGTTGTATTTTATCTGTTTATATGAAATTACAAAGATTGTACGCACCAACCTACTTGAATCATCAATTTTGTAGTTTAGTAGGCACCAACCTACAAGGAGCACCAACCCCTTAATCTGATTTAGTAGGCACCAACCTACAAGGAGCACAAACCCCTAATGTTCGTAGGCACCAACCTACTGGAGGCACCAACCCCCGCTTGCCAAGCACCAACTTAGAAAAAATAATAACTTCAAGAACAATGTTCCACCTTCAATGTTGCTTAATCAATGGATGATGGACAATACAACCACTCTTCCTCTTGACTTTATCTTTCTTGAATGATGTTCACATAAATCAGCATATGATGAATTCATTATACAAATCTGCCTCTTATATTCTCTTCATACAAATTTGCCTCTTATAGTTTCTTCATACAAATTTGCTCAACACGTACAATCTATCTTCTTGTCTTACCTCTGCAATAGATGATGATCTTTTTCACAAATCTGAAATATATCTTCACAAAAGGACTTTGCACATCAAAACTGCAATCCTATCTTCTCATGTTCTTATAGAATCTGCATACTCACAATCATTCACACTCTCATTCTTCTTTGTGATAAATGATGCTTCTTTAAGATTCATACAAGTCCTTTAACTCTGCTCTTTTATTTCACATTCTCATTTTCACCCTCACACACTGTTGGAAGACGGAATCACTGAGAGGGGGAGAGGGGAGAGTTTGTTTGAATCAGTGATTCATGTAAGTCACAAAATTTTTAAAAATCCAATGATTTAATTGACTTTGAAATCAAAACACCAAATGACAGTTCATAGAACAAATTTGACTTGTGCATGAACAGTATTGTGTTTGTATGAACCATGAATTAAACATATAACATTAACAGAGGTTGAACTTAACACTTTCACATTTATTAGAGCTCACATTAAATCAGAACCTTTTATACATGAAATTTGACATAAACATTGGCAGATATGAAAGACTGATAATTAACAACCATTCAATGCATTTGATGACACCTTAAAATTAGATAGATAAGAAAAATCACACATAAAACCATCACATAACACATTATATGTCTTAAGTGGAAAACCCTCTTGGGGAATAAAAACCACTCGAAAAATCTTTCTCTTTATTCACTTAGAGCACCAACTCCACAAAGTTTAGGAGCACCAACTCCACAAAGTTCAGGAGCACCAACTCGACAAAAATTCAGAATCACCAACTTCATAAGATACAGGAGCACCAACTCCTTTACAATGCAAAACAATTATAGTATTCTATCAAAACCCTAGAAGTGCAATTTGCAATCCTAGAATCTCAATAGAAGACCATATATATTTTCAATAAGCACATTGAAGAATGTTGTATGAGAATGGCACCTTAAATACAATAATCTGAGAATCACTATAAAAGATTTTCAATGCAATACAACTTTTGTACAATATATTTGAAGCCTCATATTCTTCTTCCAGGTAACCCAAAAAAATGCCTGAAAGCCATCTTTTAGTGACACTGCGAATAATAACCTCTGTGTGCAGTTTGAATAACTGTAAACCAACTCGGGTTAGGGTTACAGGTGAGAAACCCTAAAGTGTACATTAATTTCGAAGTAAATTCTGTTACAGCCCGAGAGTCATTCAGAAACCCTAAAGGGGTTTAAACATAAAGAGTGTATCATAACACCAACCAATGTAACTGCATATCATATATCAACCAATCTGAGAATGCATCCTATCAACATATCCAAAATCCTGTAACTGCATATCATAACACCAACCAATGTAACTGCATATCACATATCAACCAATCTGAGAATGCATCCTGTCAACATCCATCAAGCATATCATCACATATATTCTCATATTAGCGAACCACTTTTGACATCAAGGACAAACCAAAAACAATTGAGAGCCAACAAACTCCCCCTTTGTCCTTGATGGCAAAACACATATCATCTCTCCCCCTTTTTGCTTCAATGACAAAGAATGAAAGAAGAGAATGTGAGATGCCATGAAGATAAACAACTGAGAAGCCAACCAACAATCCAACACAATAACCAGCTGCAAGTAGAGCAGTATAGCAACAAACTAAATATGCAAGAGAGCTGTGAATAAAAAGATATAGAAACATGCTCCCCCTGAACCAAAGATAGGAGAATCAATGAAGTAGGGATTGAGAGATAACTCCCAATCGGAATTTCAGCCTTTCAAAAACTTTTTTCGATAAAGGCTTAGTGAATATATCAACCACTTGTTCTTGTGAAGCAACAAACTGTAGACATACTTCATTAGCCAGCACTCTTTTTCGAAGAAAGTGAAACTTGATGGCAATGTGTTTAGTGCGAGAGTGCACAACAGGATTTTTAGAGATATTGATCGCACTAGAATTATCACATAAAATAGAAACAAGCTTAGAAATTGTGATACCCATATCAGACAATGTTTGAGCCATCTAGAGCAATTGAGTACAGCAAGAAGTGGCAGCTATGTATTTTGCCTCATCAGTGGAAAGAGAAATAGATTCTTGTTTCTTGCTGTGCCAAGCCACTGACTGATCACCAAGAAAGAATGCAGCACCACTGGTGCTTTTCCTATCATCCAAACAGCCAGCCCAGTCAGCATCTGTATGTGCAATCAAAGAGAAATCATTGCTTCTAGGATACCAAAGACCATAATCAAGAGTACCCTGAGTATACTTAAAGATTCTTTTAACAATAGTAACATGGGATTCCTTAGGTGAAGCCTGAAACCTTGCAACCATGCAAACTGCTTGCATTATATCAGGTCTAGAAGCAGTTAAATATAATAGACTGCCAATCATTGATCTATATTCAGACTGATCTGCATCAGGTGAATCATCAACTTTAGAGAGTTTGCAACCTGTAACCATTGGTGTACTAACAAGATGACATCCATCCATGTGAAATTTCTTAAGCATCTCTCTAGAATACTTGGTTTGAGAGAGAAATATACCACTTTCGAATTGACAAACTTGAAGACCAAGAAAGAAAGTCAATTCTCCCAACATTGACATTTCAAATTCAGATTCCATAATATGAGAGAATTTTTTAGTTAAAGCATCATTATTACAGCCAAAAATGATATCATCTACATAAACTTCAACAACCAGAATATCAGTACCTTCAATCTTCACATAGAGATTGCTGTCAACACCACCTCTAGTGAAGCCATTTGATGTCAAATTATTATCCAGCCTAGAGTACCGTGCCCTAGGTGCTTGTTTTAAGCCATATAAGGCCTTCTTCAACCTGTAAACATGATTAGGCTCGTCTTTGCAAACAAACCCTTTAGGCTGTTCCATATAGACCTCTTCATCTAAATAACCATTTAAAAATGCAGTTTTGACATCCATTTGATAAACAGTGAAATTCTTATAAACAAAATAAGCCAAAAATATTCTAATGGATTCTAGTCTAGCAATAGGTGCATACATTTCACCAAAATCAATACCTTCCTTTTGAGCATAGCCTTTGCAAACAAACCTTGCTTTGTTGCGAACAACTTTGCCATTTTCATCAAGCTTATTCCTGTAAACCCACTTGCCACCTATGACATTCTTGTTATCAGGTCTTGGGACTAACTCCCAAGTTTGGTTTTTCTCAATTTGACTTATTTCTTTCTGCATAGCCTTAAGCCAACATTCATCCAAGAGAGCTTCATCATAGTACTTGGGTTCAAATTCAGTAACTAAACATAAGGCTATATGTTCTGCTATTTGAGCTTGTTCTTCAAATTTAGCAGCCTTTCTTTGTGTTTGAACTCCAGCATTTCTATCCCCAATAATTTGACTTTGAGGATGATTTTTAGCAACAGATTTTGAAGGAGTTTTGGGCACAATATTTTCAGAACTTGCCTTTTCAACATGTTTAGGACTTGCTGTCTCAACATTTTTATGTATTATTTCAAGTTTTGTTTCTGTTTCTTCCTCATTATTCTGCACAAGATCAGTTTCTAAATGTAGTCTTTCATCAACTTTCACATTAATCGCCTCAACAATTTTATTAAGCCTTTTATTATAACATTTGTAGGATTTACTTTGAGTTGAGTATCCCAAAAAGATACCCTCATCACATTTTGATTGAAAGCTGCCTAGATGTTCATCATCTTTCTTAATAAAGCATTTGCTGCCAAAATTTTTAAAATGTTTTGCAGAGGTAGACTTTCCATGCCACAATTCATAAGGAGTGAATTTTGATTTCACTCTAAGTTGCACTCTGTTTAAAATGTATACAGCTGTATGAACAACTTCTTTCCAATACATGTCAGACAACTTAGCCTCATCTAACATCGTTCTTGCCATTTCCTTCATAGTTCTGTTTTTACGTTCAACTGCCCCATTTTGTTGAGGTGTTCTAGAGGCTGCATATTGTCTTTTAATACCATGCTGTTCACAATAATCAACAAATTCCTGAGAGGTGAACTCTGTTGGATCTCAGTTGTGATCATATAGTTTGTCCTTGATGTCAAAATCCCTTTCAGTTGGTTCTCTTTGATGATCAGTCTCAGTTTGGATCTTTATGATTTATTATGGCACTTCTTTGATGTCTCTTGGCTATTACAGAAAGTTATTTGTTATGGTTCATTTTCATGGTGATGAGTTTTCTGGTTCAAGTTATGAATGCTACATCTTTGACTGACAGAGTTTGAAAGATGGTTTCTTCGGGATGGATTCTCTTTGCATATTGAGCACATCGGCATGAGCATGGCAGGGTCTCCCCGATCCACTTTGAAATGTATGTGTTGCCTATTGGCAAGACATTTCTGATGTCATGGCGATTGAATTTATCATATAGGCTGCTTTTGGCGTGACATTCTCGTTGTCTTGGAGACCGGCACAAGAAAGGTTATTTTGGCAAGACTTGTCTTTGGTTTCGGTGACAAAAAAGTGTTCTCTATCGGCATATGTAATACCGTCGGGATAAGGTCTAATCGATTTGGACTATGCTGGAAGCTTGGATTAAACACCGCCCGGCATGGGTTGGCCCGTCAGTCGCAGCGAATTCATATTGTCTCCCCGACTAGTGCATGTGGACGTCTATCGGCAAGACATTCACGTGGTTTCGGCAACTGAGGATGATCTTATCGGCAAAGGTTGTGGCTTCGCTGAAATGTCAGAGCGAATGTGCAATGTCACACCGACCACCGTTGGACAATTGCCTTCGGCAGGACTTTCTGGAAGTCTCGGCGAACAGGTGTGAATTCGGGATGTTTCGGTATGACTGAAATGATCTACAAGATGTCTCCCCGAGAGCGAATGTCACAGCAACAACTAAGAGGAATGTCTGGCAGTGCAGTTGCCTTCGGCATAAGTATTGAACTATCTCAGCGACTCCGAGTAAATGAAGATGTTTCGGTATGACTCAAGCTGTCGTCAAGAGGTCTCCCCGACATTGGTATGCTATAGCGACCCTCATAAGATAGAAGGGTGCATCGGCGAGAGAAACATTATGTTACAGCGACATCACAAGGGATTTCTATCAAAGGCTCATCGATGTGAGATTGATACTGTCATGGCGACTTGGAAATGGCAAAGGCCTTCGGCATAGGTTTTGAATTGTTACAACGACAATGTGTATTCAAGTGACTTTCGGCAAAACTTTATGAAGTCTACAAGAGGTCTCTCCGATATCGTTTGGTCACAGCGATAGTGAATGAAAGGCTTTCGGCGAAAGGATGGTAAAGTCTTAGCAACTCAGAGTGGATAAAGTCTTTTGGTGAAACTTAATGTATTCTTTGAAACGTCTTCCTGAAATTTGAAGGTTACAGCGACTCTCAAGATTAAAAAGGGCTTCTGGTGTGAAGCGTGCTTCACGAAGGTCTCCCGAAATTGATAAGTCCATGGAAACGAAACAAAAATTATCCGATGAGATATCAGCACGAAACATCTCAGTAGAAGACTTCGTAAGAAAGATAAACATTTCGACATAGCAGGTTTATAGTACGCGGATGTGTCACCGACTTCCACGGAAGTCTTAAGCGATATCTATAGGGATGGGCCGAGTTGCGTTATAGGTACAGCCAGCCGAGAGAACTACCGCGTTGTGGTAGGCAGATTACAGGGGCTCGAAACTCGTAATTTGTCATTATGGAGTGGCGTAAATCCGGAAACGGTTACATATGAGGATAATTCATCAGAGTTTTCTTTTTTGAGCTGTTGCGTTTTTGATTTAAATGGATTTTTTAAATATAGTTGCATAGACTTCTTTGGATTTGAGTACTCCGAGATCACGGAAAATATTCTTTGAGATTTTGAGGTTAGCAGTTACTACCTGTTGAGTAGGACGGGGCTTTGATGAAAATCTTTCAGTTACAATTTGAAGTCTCCTTATTCAGCGCAGAAATTAAAAGCTCTATGGATAGGCGTTTCTCCGATTTTTACCATAATCTATAGATCATTATGAATCAGCTTTATATTCAAAAATCAGCAAGAGAATTTGAGAATCTTGTGAAAAACACTTTTTGAAGATTTCTTCGTAACTGACATACTTGAACTATATATATAAACCTGTGTTGAAAACTGTGAAGGTGCTGCTGGCCTGTAATTCTGAGAGATAGTTATTTTGGCCGTATCAAGTGATGTATTGGAAAACTCTGTAATACAAGAGTTGGATTCCTAAAGTATTAGAAGCAGAGTGTTATGAACTTAACTGAAAACAGAGTGATCCTCTTATATATTATGATTGTAATTCTGAAATCTGAGTAAGGGGTTGGTGCTCCTTGAGATTGGTGTCTCTAAATGAGGGGTTGGTGCTCCTTGAGTTGGTGCTCAGAAATTTAGCCTATAAGGCATTGTTAAAAGTGGTTTTTGAAGATTAAGCTAGTAAGGCAGTTTAGGAGTGGTTTTTCTACCCCAGGAGGGTTTTCCACTCGACAAATCTTTTGTCTCATTGTTCTTCTGTGTGCTCTCTGTTTTTCTGTGTTGTTGTAGTTTCAGTTCACTGTTGGGTTTATTACTTTGTTCTCAATTCTGTTTATGAATGATTACATTCAACTCATGAATGCATTAATCAGAGTAATATTGAGATCAAATCTGAGCTATGTTTTGGAAATGCAAGATATCTCACTCAAATCATATTTTCATAAGTTGTCTAATAGACTGAGTTAATGTTGTCATATTTTGTGCTTGTAAATGTGATTACTTTACTCTATTGATGAAAGAAAAGGAAATCAGATTGTAAAATCTTGGTGGCTGAAAAAGTGTAACAGCCCCCTCTCGAGTGTCATCCCTGCTCAACACTCTCCTCCTTTATCAGATCTTAAGCATTTAAGCTTTAAATCAGATTCTTTTTCAACCATTTTACGAAAGATCTTGAATCTTTCAAATGCCTTTGATTTATGTTTAAGAAAAGTAACCCAAACCATAGTTTACATACTCTCTGATTACTCTCCGGGCAGCCGAGTAATCTCCAAAAAATTTGCATGCCGAGTAATTTCTGCTTTTACTCACTGGTAGTATGCAGATGGATTTTCTCTCGTCAAATTATCGGAAAATCACCAGTAGCTCGCAAAAAACCCACAAACTTGGCATGTTTGTGTGTGTATAAATATGTTTGTGTGTTATATGCATGCAAACTTGGCATCCTGTGTATGTTTATAGATATGTATGTGTGCACAGTGCAGTCCTGAGTATACACATACATAAATATCCACATACATTTGCCGAGTACTCTCGGATTCCGAGTATGTAAACTATGACCCAAACCATTCTTGTATAATCATCCACAAACAACATGAAATACTTTTCACCATTAATTGACCTTGTTCTAGTTGGGCCACACAAATTTGTATGCACTAGCTGTAAAGGCTTAGTTGAAGAATGTTCTATTGTCTTAAAACTAACTTTAGTTTGTTTACCACTTAAACATTCTTTGCACACAGAGTTTTTTGGTTTGTTAAGGACTGGTAGACCTCTTAACATTCTGGTTTTTACTGATTCTAACCAGATTATCAAAGTTTATATGTCCTAATCTTTTATGCCATAACCAAATTTCTTCAACTTCACCCATTAGACACATACCTTTATTATTGTCATTACCAGAGGTGTCTAGGAGATTATAAACATTACCTTTAGTCCTTCTCTTTGCTGCAACAGTCTTTCCAGACTTGTTCTTGATCTCACATTCCTGTGAAGTAAACATAACATGATAACCACTATCACAGATTTGGCTAACACTAAGTAAATTGTGCTTTAGGCCTTCCACACAATACACATCATAGATAGGTTTTTCCTCATTTAGCAGAAGTGAACCTTTACCTTTAATTTGTATTCTAGTGTTATCACCAAATTTCACATATCCACCAGCATAATCTTCAAGTTTGATGAATTTGTCCTTGTCCCCTGTCATGTGGTTAGAACAATGACTATCTAGGACCCATAAGTCCTTTTTAGAATGAAAAGCAGTTTGGACTAGCATTGATTGCTCTATGCTTTTAACAAATTTAGGTTTCCAATTTTTTTTTGTTTTCTGCTATTTATTATGCAGATTAACTTTGCATTGTTTGACTGTATGTCCCAAAGTGTTGCATTTAAAACATCTGACCTGATTAACAAAACCAAAGTACTGCTTATGTCCAAACCTTGGTATTCTAGAAGTCATGAGTCTGCAAGTACTCACTTTATGGCCAAATTTGTTGCAGAAGAAGCAATAACCATGAAAGAAAGGATTGAATCTGAATAGTGTTCTTTTATTTTCAAAAGAATGTACATAACTCTTACTAGATTCAAAATGATTTGGTTTGAAACTCTTGTTTGTAGAACTAGATTTTTGCTTTGAAGTATCAATTGAACATTCACCTTTTTCAAACCCAACACCAGTTTTATCTTTATTCAGTTTCTACTTGCTAAGCATATCATTGAGTTTTAATGTACTTTCATACTCTTCAATTTTCTTTCTAAGACTAACAACTTCTTGTTCCAATTTTTGAATCTCTTTGTCTTTGGAACTCAGTTGTTTTAAGACAGTCCTCAATCCTCTTAGATTCTTCAAGCTCAGTCTTCAAAGAGACTATTGCTTGATTTGGCTTTTGCTCTCGAGTAAGGACTTGCTTTTTAAGTTTTTTAATTTCCTTTAAAGCACATTTTAACTCACCTTCAAGATCTATTTCACCATCTTCTAAATCAGTTTTGCTGTTTGAATCTTCTTGCAGTTTGACATCAGCCATAAATAGGGTCTCATCTTCTTCAACTAAAGAGTCTTCTGTTTTAGTGTCTGTTTCATCTTTACTGAACAAACTCTTTTTCTTTTTGAAATTGAATTTCCTTTTAGGTTTATAGACCTTCTTCTTAGACTGTTTGTCAAATTTTTCATCATCATTGTTTTGATCACCATAGGGGCATTTAGCTGCAAAATGTCCAATTTTTCCACAGTTGAAACATTTAAAGGGAAGTTTTCCTTTGTATTTGCCTGATCCCTTTTTAAGCTTTCTAACAAAGTGAGCCTCTTTTGAATCAGAGTATTCTAACTCACTTTCTTCTACATTTTCCTTTTTCTTAGTTTTAAAAGCAGTTTCTTTTCCTGTTGGATTGTTTTTTGCTTGTTCTCATTTCAAAAGTAGTAAGAGTTCCTTGTAAATTATCTAAGGTAAGCTGGTCAAAATGTTTCTTTTCTTCAAGGGCTGATACCTTAGTTTCATATTTAGGATGCAAGGTTCTAATGACCTTCTTGACTACATCAAACTCTTCTACTTGTTCTCCTAACTCTCATCTATTCTCAAAAAGTATTCAACTACTTTTTCATCATCCTTCATTTTCATTTCCTTAAACTGAGTTTTGAGAGTAAGGATTTTTGACTATTTGACTTTGTCATTTCCTTGATAAATATTTTCAAGTTTTTCCCAAATTTCCTTAGCTGATTTGCAATGCGTGACTTTAACAAATACATCTTTGGTTAAACCACACAAAAGAACATGTTTAGCTCTAGCATTAGTTTCATACTTATTCTTTTCAGCAGAATTTGAGGGTATTGTGGGTGGAACGGTATACCCATCTAGAACTATGCTCCATACATCAAGATCAATTGAAACCAGATATGTTTCCATTCTGATTTTCCAGAACACATAGTCTGTACCATCAAATAGCGGAGCTCTAGTCACAGAAGTACCTTCTTGAATTTGTGACATGTTTGACAGACTTCCAAAACCAAAATCTATCCTAGGTGGATTAGACCTATGAAAGGACCCTATGCTTTGATACCACTTATTGGAAGACGAAATCACTGAGAGGGGGGGGAGAAGGGGAGCGGGTGGTGAATCAGTGATTCATGTAAGTCACAAACTTTTTAAAAATCCAATGATTTAATTGACTTTTAAATCAAAACACCAAATGACAGTTCATAGAACTAATTTGATTTGTGCATGAATAGTATTGTGTTTGCATGAACCATGAATTAAACATATAACATTAACAGAGGTTGAACTTAACACTTTCACATGTATCAAAGCTCACATTAAATCAAAACCTTTTATACATGAAATTTGACATAAACATTGGCAGATATGAAAGACTGATAATTAACAACCATTCAATGCATTTGATGACACATTAAAATCAGACAGATAAGAAAAATCACACACATAAAACCATCACATAACACAATATATGTCCTGAGTGGAAAACCCTCTTGGGGAATAAAAACCACTCGAAAAAGCTTTCTCTCTATTCACTTATAGCGCCAACTCTTCAAAGTTCAGGAGCACCAACTCCACAAAGTTTTAGGAGCACCAACTCCATAAAAATTCAGAAGCACCAACTTCATAAGATATAGGAGCACCAACTCCTTTACAATGCAAAACAGTTATAGTATTCTATCAAAACCCTAGAAGTGCAATTTGCAGTCCCAGAATCTCAATAGAAGACCATATATATTTTCAATAAGCACATTGAAAAATGTTGTATGAGAATGACAACATCTTCCTTAAATACAATAATCTGAGAATCACTATAAAAGATTTTCAATGCAATACAACTTCTGTACGATATGTCTGAAGCCTCATATTCTTCTTCCAGGTAACCCAGAAAAATGCCTGAAAGCCATCTTTTAGAGACATTGCGAATAATAACCTTTGTATGCAGTTTGAATAACTGTAAACCAACTCGGGTTAGGGTTATAGGTGAGAAACCCTAAAGAGTACATTAATTTCGAAGTAAATTCTATTACAGCCCGAGAGTCATCTAGAAACCCTAAAGGGGTTTAAACATAATCAATAAAAGATTAGGCCCTTTAACAAAAACCTTAACAATAGTACTTTTCAAACCAATTTTATTCACTGAAAACATTCTTAATAATCTGCTTAATCAATTGTTTCAAAGCCCGTAAGTAATAGAAATGCCTTACCTGTTTATGGTGAAAAACCAACTAAAAGAATACCTCAAAAACCTGTCAAATGGTTTCATAATTGTCCAGCTGGTAGACGCCAGTCTTAACCAACTTTCACTGTCGTTTCCTTGTCCAACATCCACAACCACTTAAGCTCAAAGTCATTCCATATGCCTGACCATTCTCATCCTAGCTCATACAGTGAGCTAAACTTACATATCCATAGCATACCAGCTGAGAAACTAAAAGAAATTGCAGACACTAGAATAACCATGGCGGCTAGGGTTCCAAAATGAAACAAGAAAAATGCATTTTACCCTAATCGAGCTTCAAGTGTTTTAGAAGACTTTGCAAAACAAAATAACTATTTGAGATCCGGTACATTTAAACAAAACATCATAATTCCTTAGAATCCGCTGCCAAAGACTTTACCAAAATATCGACATCATAATAGTATTGAATCATTAACCCAATGAGCTGTCAATGCCACATGTGTATGCACTGTCAATGATGGCTGTCGGTGTCACTTTTCAATTTGATATACCCAGTCACAAGTAGTTGTCGAAACCAATGTTTCAATTTTGATAACAGCTAGTCACATGTAAAATGTGATTGTTATTAATCAACAAACCCGATACCACAGTGTCAAACAAAATAATATTGTCACCACCATGTGACTCTAAACAAAGTCAAAACCTTTATAACAATGATACCCAATGTCACATGTTTTTTATTGTGATCAAAATGCCAAACAAAACAAAATGCCAATTACCTTAGCAAAGTCATGGAAGAGTGTATTGACCAATCTGAAATGCTTCAAAATGTAAAGACCATAGGAATGCCAATGATCCCAAAGCGACCAAGTTGTGACTTGTAACCTTGAAGGATCAAACTGAAAAATCATCCTGTCAAAATGATAATCACTGTCAACCTTGAATCATCCTGTCAAAATGATAAACACTGTCAGCATCATCATATACAAATCCAAAATCTTGTAACTGCATATCATAACACCAACCAATGTAACTGAATATCATATATCAACCAATCTGAGAATGCATCTTGTCAACATCCATCAAGCATATCATCACATATTCTCATATCAGAAAACCACTTTTGACATCAAGGACAAACCAAAAACAACTGAGAGCCAACACACACCACTTCTCCACTTGCCTTTATGTCTTTAGTGATTCTATGAATGGATGCAACCCCTTGAAATAGATACAAACATTTGAACAATCGTGTCTTTTCACTAACAAATCTGCAAATAATCTTCTTAAAAAATCTTTTCATTTGTTTGGTGTCTATGATATTCTTCTATGTCTTTCATACCACACTCCACACACTTCAAAAGTTCACCCAAAGTTTCCTTTTAAACTTATGAAACAAGGTGACTTAAGTGAATGTTCATAACCTTTCAAAACAAAACAACACAACTTTCCAAACAATCACATCCCTTCACACAATCCTCTCTTCACAAATCTGATCTATAAATTCACTTTAAAACTGCACTATCTTTCTTAACATTCAACTCTCAATTTTCATATACATTTGTCATATATGTATTTGCATTTGAGCTTCATATATGGCAGCATATCTTCATCAATATGAATCTCAAATGGACTTCATATTTCTGCCCTTTAACCCTTTCTCAATCTGCTCTTATTCATATAATATTCATTACACTCACACCTTAAAATGTTCCTATCATTTACCTCTTATACCTTTTCAATAGATATGTCTTTTGTGGATGGATATGTCTCTTTGTTTCTAAAAGCCCTTCACAAACAAATTGCAGCCCTTCCCTTAACAAATTTTGTCCTCTAGTGATTTTGTCTTATTCACTTTTGTCTTCTTCTCCAAATTGTCCTCTAGTGATTTTGTCTTATTCACTTTTGTCTTCTCCTCCAAATTGTTCTCTTTGCAAAATATATCACTTGAAAATCGCTAGTATCCACAAGGTATTTGCACCATACAAAACAGATCACTGCATGGTGATTTTGAAATGACTTCAAACCATCTTTTATATCATCCTTGTTTCTTTCCTTCAAAAGAGTCGGCCTCTTAACATTTTTCTCTCCAATGTTTAAATCTTTAATTTAAACATACACTCTCCAACATGTAACGGATATGATGGGCAACTCTTATTACATCGGACCACTCTTATTATAATAGGCAAATATTATATCAATGATTTCATTAATTACTTTGTGCCTTTGACATCAATGACAACATATTCCAACAATGATGACTATCTTGTCCATGCATATTTGACATCAATGACAACATTTTTAACAAGAATAATGTGGTGGCTGATGTACTCTCTAGGAAGCCTTATTTCTGCTGTATGATTGACATGATGACTATCTTGTCCATGCATATTTGATATCAATGACAACATTTCTAACAAGAATAATGTGGTGGCTGATGTACTCTCTAGGAAGCCTTATTTCTGCTCTATGATTGACATATCGGCTGATTGGAAGTTTTCTATAATTGTTGAATATGCCAAGAACACATTTGTTGCTGACATTTTGGATGGGAAGTTGCAAGATGACAAGTACAAAGTGGTGGAAGAGCTCATCCTCTACAAAGATAGGGTATATCTTGTACTCGGATCGAAGGTGAAGGAAAGAATCTTGAGGGCATGTCATGACACCCCAATGGCTGGTCGTCCTGGTTATTATAAGCCATACAAGCAAGCAAGGGAATGTTTTTCATGGAAAGGGCTCAAAAATGATGTGTTGAAGCATGTTAGGGAGTGTATGGTGTGCCAATAAAACAAAACTGAGCATGTTTTTCCAATTGGGTTGTTGCAGCCCCTACCCATCCCAAATCAGAAATGGGAGAGTATCTCCATGGATTTTATTATGGGCCTTCCAAGGGTGCAAGGTAAGGATTGTATGTATGTGGTTGTTGATAGGCTCACTAAATATGCTCATTTTCATGTCATTTCTTCAAAGTATAGGGCTCCACAAGTTGCTGATCTGTTCTTTAGGGAGATTTTTAAACTTCATGGGCTGCCAAGGAACATTGTGAGGGACAAGAACAACAGATTTATCAGTCTATTTTGGCAAGAGCTCCTTCAATTAATAGGCACGGAATTGACCCCAAGCACTAGCTATCATTCTCAAACCGATGGGCAAATGGAAATTGTGAACAAATGGATAGAAGGTTACTCGAGGAACTATGTCATGGGACAGCAAACAACATGGGTCAAATGGCTGCACCTCGGGGAGTATTGTTACAATTCTACCCATCACATGTCAACAGGTATGACTCCCTTTAAAGCACTTTATGGCTATGATGCTATTACTTTCATGGATTTGATTCTTTCGGGCAGTAGAGTTCTAGGGGCTAAAGATTTGATCCAACGAAGTTTGGATGTGGTAAAATCATTCAAGGAAAACCTACAATAGGCCCAAAACCAACAAAAGTTGTATGCTGATCGCCATTGAACAGAGGGGGTCTTTGAGGTAGGAGACATGGTCTTTTTAAGGTTGCAGCCTTATAGAGAATCCTCACTCAAGGGAAGTGGGGTGGAAAAGATGAAACCACGATTTTTATAGGCCCTATAAAATCATAAGATTGGCGAGGTTGCTTATGAGTTAGAACTCCTGAACAACAAAATTCACAACATTTTCCACATGTCATGCTTGAAGAAGGCCCTGGGACAGCAGGTCACCCCCTCCTTGGAGTTGCCTCCATTTGACGATGAAGGGAAGTTGGTTTTAGAGTCCAAAGCCATCATTGATATGAAGGAAAAGAAGTTAAGGCACAAGGTCATCTTGGAATATATGGTGAAATGGAAAAATCTTCCACTTGAAGATGCTACATGGGAAGGAATGGAGATTTTTGAGCATCCAAATTTGAGACAGCTTGAGAGCAAGCCAAATTGGGAAGGGGGGATTGTCATGTCCCTATTTAAATAGGTCTGCCCCAACCAACTTGAAAAGGTTCTTTTTAACACCAATATTTCATAATATATTTTTATATATTAAACATAAATGAATAAATATTAAATGTAAAATATAAATTAAATTTTGCAATTTTGAATTTTGGCACCTTGCTGGGGTACACGCCTCATAAGGAAGTCTATATTTCTTGCTGGGCGCTCAAGGAGGGTATGCAATTTGGAATATGTTCACTCATGGTGACACTATCAGGGTGAAAACCCTGATTTGTGCAAGGTGGTTGGACGAAACTCTAACCTCCTTGCAATTTTGCTCTCATTCTGCAATTTTCCTTATTCCAGGTATTCCTGTGCAGATTTGGACAATTGGAAGCAGATCTGAATGGGCAGTTGATGAGCAGAGTTAGGTTGCTGCTAGGAGTACTTCTGGAGAGGATTTTGGTGCAGCTTTTTCATTCCAATTTCTAGGGACAAGGGCAAACTGTGGGGTAAATGAACAAGTGCCCAGATCTATTGAGGTCAGCGAATTTTGAAGATATCTGATTGAGGGTTCCTCGCCTCAATCTTGGGCGATTGTAAGAGGGGACACCTGTCTTCCCTATGTGACTGAACTGCTGTTCCAGATCAGACCATGAAGGATCCGATTCAGAATTTTGCCATCAGCAGCAAGCTAATGTGTAATTTCATTATATTTTGAAACAATTTATCTTCATTCTCCTTGCAATTCAGAAGTAAACTGTCGTGTTGTGCCATTGCTGGAAACTGAAATTAAATCAACTGTTCTTTGTTTTCTGCAAGTATTGGTGTTCAAGTTATTTCCCTAAGTCAGTTCTGCACATTTAATTGTGAGTTTTTCATATTCAGACCTGTTTACAAGTATCTATGTATGTAAAAACCCTAGGCTATTGCATCTCATAACCCTAGGTTACTACAGTTCAACTATTTGATTAAAATCAGTCCAACTTCTCTTATGAAATTATGCAATTAGATCTTCACATGTGAAATTATTATTTACTTGCAAAATGTGTTTTTAAATAATAGATTGAGTATTAAATTATTAATTAATTTCAATACAGGTCCAAAGAGTGCTTTCCAGCTTCAAAAAAGGTCACATCGGTGTCCAAAGGTCTTGCCAAGGAAAAAGGGCATATTTGATGGAAATGAGTATCTCAAATGTATTCATGTTCTTGTCAATGCTATCTACTCATTTTCAAGACGCACTTGGTTTCTTTAAGCTAAAATTAGACCACGCACAACAACACCAAAGCTGATTCAAAATTAGGTCAGTCAGGTTGACGTTTTCTTCATCAAAGAAACCTTATCTAATCTTATGACTGTTATGCAGAATTGTATGCAGATTTAACACCATACCCAGACACATTCATTCATAAGAAAATCAACATTGGCACACACATAGGGGATTAAACACTCAAATTTACCCTGGAGAAATTCATTGTGGGAAAACTCCAAAAAGAGGGTTTGTGCTTGCAATCAACTAACAAGAAATGCAAGTTAACTAGCTCACAAGACAATGCCATATAACTGATATTTTTCAGAGCAGCACACAAATAATATTGTTTCTATATTCCACTCTCAAATCATTCGAAACAGTACATATATAAAGGACTAGAATTCCTTTGTATGGTTTTACTTGAATTCTAGATTTAGCGAGTTGTTAAAACAACTCGTAACCGACAAATAACAAACTGAGCACTAATAGATTTTCCAACATTCCCCCCCTTAGTGCGAACATGGTGAAAACTTTCACACTTTCAACTGCAGTATGCCCAACTCTTGTGGCTCATGATCTTGATTTAAACGAAAGGGATCTCTCATCAGCCTTTCATGGTTTTCACACAGGTTTACCACAAACTCGGACACAAACAGGAACTCACTCATCTATTCTCCTCATATGGTTTTTTGGATTACCACCAACCTTTTCAAGAGCCATGAATTGCATTCACTAGTGCTTTTGTTTATTACAATATTTTGCTCCAGGAGGTTACAAAAGAAAATAACATGAATATAAATAATTATTGTTGTTGATTGTGCCACTCGATCTCCAACAACATGGGAAATTGTCACTACCACTAGAGATGGAATATTGGTGTTATATTCCCTTCCATGATGTGTAATTTCCAATTATTAAAAACATAGAAAATAGAAGCACACATCACAATAGAAAACAAAATGCCACCAAAACTGATAAGCGGCCCCGTCATTGGTGATTGACAAGAGGACGTTGAGTGTCCTTCCTCCATTGCCTCCTGCCTCCAAGCTTGAATTTATTTAAAACACATTCCTCATCACTAGGATGTGATAACTCTTCATCATTGGCATAGTTTTCCCAATTAGTTTCTTCAGCATAGGAAAGGTGTATGACTGGGCGCTGTACTAGAATTAGAGAGTCCTGGGGTGCAAACATAAAGCAATTTATATGACTCAACACTTGATAGCTTTGTTTTTGGACGCCGTGTATAATTAGGTGCCGGAGGGCAAGTCGGGAAAATTACAGCCAGCAGGAGACTATGACCGTTCTTGGCCAACAGTATTCAGGTGGACCACCTTGGACAGCAGGTGAAGAGCCAAGAACAGTGAAGAGGAAAAGGAAGCAGGAAAGTAGTGACGAATATGAGCAAATGGCATTGTCCTCGTCTACAACCAACACTACACTTGTAGGTGTTTATTCAGTGGAGGTTAATCCTTGGGTACTGGCACCGGTTGAGCAACAAGAGTTGGTCGAGGGAGGAGTTACTGAGGGGGAAGGAGTTGCTGAGAAGGTTGAGATTGAGGGTGCAGTAGCCGAGGGAGCAGCAGTGATTGGCATGATGGAGGAGACCGCCACCATATCTGTAGCATCACTAGGAGGGGAAACACCACATGTGGACAGTTGGTTGCAATTACTGGGATCCCTTGTCCAGGTAGAAGACATATCTCCCTTACACTCACCTCAGCAGATGGAGATAGAGGTGGACATAGAGTAGAAAGAAGTCGTAGCAGCCGGGAGCACACAGCCGAATGTAGCAATGCCACCCACCGAGCAGCTAGCGGCTGAGATTGGAGAGCCTGCACATCAGGTGGTGCATATTTCTTCTGATGATGAGCCCAACACTACGCCGAAGCTAGTTGTATCTACCTCCATAGAAGCAGATGAGGAGTCGAGTGAGATAGCCGGGTCAGAGGGAATTGTCATTGCAATTCCCAAACCGGACAGAGAGGACCTAGTGGGGACCTTTGAGCGATACCTTCACAGTTTGGAGCCCATCGTTGCAGTGATACATGAGGTATTTGCCATTGCCAAAACCTTAAACCGCAGCTACTCTCCTATAGCAAGGTGCGAGGTGTGGATGGTTTTGAATTTCATGAACACAGAGAGTGGCAAGGAATTCAACCTCATTTTTACAGGGGACGATTGGCCAGACAAACAAACACCAAAAATGATGGTGGCTTGGCTTCCCAAGAGGCCAACATTCCATGGGAAGGATGGCATGTTGGTAGCTCAACTTTTTGAGATGGAAATGGCCTATAGGGAACTGTTCCATGCGTGCAAGATATATGAAGTAAATTATTCAAAAATGACTGACAAGGCTGATAAGGTGATAGCCCTTTCTCAAAAGATTCAGGAAGAGGCCGATTCCTCCAACTAGCGTATAGAGAGCGAGCTTCAACAAAAGACTTAGCTATTGTGGGAGGAGAAAGCGAAGGTGATTGCTAGGGAGGCAACACTACTTGATAAAGATAGGAGGATACTGGCCCTTGAAGAAGAAATGGCCAAGCAGCTGGAAGCAAAGGACAAAGAGATAGAGAAGGTCAACAAGCAGTTGAAGGAGGCAGTGCATTTGGTGAAGACAACAAGGGAAAAGGAGTTGAAGGCCACTCGCCATTTGCAGCAGCGAACTGAGGAGGTGTATCGGCTGAGACAACTTACCACTCGAGCAGCCACTCCTAATTTATCGATTCCCCCACCGCCAGGGACGTTTTCTCACCCCTCCTCCCACCAAGTTACTTGTAGTGTCTCCCAACTTTAGTAGTATTTGTCTGGGAAGACGACTTTTTTCTGGGGGGGATTATGTAATTAGAATAGTTAGTCAAAAGTAAATAAAAAGCAATAAATAAATAATACATGTTTTGGTTCGGGAATTAGTCCTCAATGGTGATTAGTTGATCAGGTGGTTGCTGACAGTTGGTGTCCTCAACCAATGCCGGCTAACTATTTATAGTTCCAAATCAGATGTAATCAGGGACAAGCACAGATGCTATACATTGTAATGATTGCTGCTATATGAATCTAATACCAACACATTGTTTTGTGCAATTATTATGTGATTACTTTATGTTGTCAATGATGTTCTGTAGTTTCGTTTACTCTGTATTGCATTTACCACATAGCGAGTAAACAATATCCACATGAAATGCTACTATATGCGCTTGAAACATTTTTGTGCCCACACCACATGTTTATGTCAAGCAAATGGCACCATATGAGTTTGACACCTGTCATCACCTTGTCCATATGATAGAGCACACCATATGTGGATGACACTTGTCAGCATATCATGAAGGCCTAGTTGACTGCCCATTTGTATAAATACCTGCATTGTACAAGGTGCAGGCAAAGAAGAACCTACCAGCATCTTTGCTGCATACATCATGCTACATATGTTCTCCAATATAGAATTTCCATTTCAAAGTCCCCTGCACCAATTAAATATGCATTTGCATTCTAGTTTAGTGTTTCACTTGCATATTCTTTAAACTTGTAGATTACCAGCTAATTTGCAGGTTTGCCCACCAATCCACCTAGTAATTGGATCAACAGGCACATGTACATTCCCTTTACAACCTCTTTACTTATGTTCAGAATTTCATCTATATTGGCATCTACTTTATGAGATCTGTTTCCCTTTTTCTCTGCTTTATGAGATTCTTCAGGTTGACACAGGCATGACATAGCCAATCTAGGCCAATCTAGGCCATTTTTGGGACCTATTTGTGTTCTTACAGCTTTCCACACTCCTCATCATCAACTACATTCTATTCCTATTGTATTCTGATTTTCTTTGTGTTGCATCACATCTGATATCAGCAATCCTAACCAAGGTGAACTGGTCTTGGATTTGGTAATTTCCTTGGGGAAGCATCATTGACTATTGTTAATGCCTAAGGTGGAAACATGCGAAATAAGTTATTTCTGTTTTAAATTTTAATGTGTTTTTAGAGCCCCTTATGATTTCTGCTGCAGATTTGATGCATTAATGACAATGATATCAGCCAATCATAATTGTTGGAATGCTGGCAGGACAGTTCCTGTGAAGGCTGACATGGCACATATGCTGAAATATAAACTTTTTGATTGAAATATGATATTCTCACTTGTTACCCCATAAATTAAGTCTTTGCTTTCTTGTGCCATAATAAACATGTAATTTAAAGTGACTCAATGCCCCATGTTACATGTATCTAGAATGGACTCATGATGAAAACTTGACTGCATGCTGGTAAATGCATGATAAACCTTAGACGCTTTATCTAGGGAAGTAACCTTTGAACTTTTGGTATTGAAGAAGTGAAGGAAAATCCATGTCTTTGTCTAATGGCATAAGGGATTATAGAGATCTAAGAAGTATCAGTGAGACCTCTTTTAAGCTAGGATATAAGCTTGAGTATTGTGACAAACCTTTGGAGAAGATTCTGTAAGTTTGCATTAGATAAAGTCTAGCTACCTCAGACTGTCATAACAAGACAAAAGCATAACCATCCTAGCAGTGTACCTTATCTTTTGGCTCAATCCATATCAAAACAATATAACTAGTTGTTTATAATCTTATACTTCACTCATAAACAGAGTTATGAGTGATAAATTCACATATTGAACAACTATTCTGAATTTGTTTTTAATCTTCTTAACTCATTTGGATCTCATTCAATATTGGCAATTTATTTTGTGCCAATGGAGTAGTCATTGATGTGGTTTGCTGTTTCATACCAATGTGCTAGTGGGCCCAGCTAGAGTTTGGTTCTTGTGTTTGATGGAATCGCTTGGATTATGAGAGTGGGATGATGATTAAAATTTAAGTATTCTGTGGCCCATAGCAGCAAAAATCTTTTGAGGAAAAAATCTTCAAACTAGAAGTATAAAAGTTTTTGAAAAAACCGGATTTAAAAATAACATAAAAAAATGAAGAAAATGAGACAAAAACTACTTGTTTTTGAAATTTAAATAGAGATATATAGAGCAAATAAAATAGAGAGTTTAGCCCATGAATTTTCTAAGTAAAAAGTTTGTCTAAAATAGTAGAATGCAGTGTAGCATGTAAGCTTTGCTAGTAAATGATTCTTTGGTAAGTTCTGTATGAAGTTGATAAACTTATTGCTAAACTAACAATAAAATATTTCATTGAATGATATGTGAGTAAACCTCTAGTCTTGTTGTATGATGTGAGTGGATTGTAAAATGCTACTGACAACATTGCATTCCAAATTATTATTAATATCAAAAAAATATTTAATCATAGAGACTGCACTGTCTTAACAAACTTTGAAACCTTCCAAAACCTAGTAAGACCTCAAAACAACAACAATAAACATATTTGCATCTTAGAAGAATAAAATAAATAAACATTTCATCATTGAGAAATTTTTTGGTAGGAAATTTCAAAGTTCAAAGAATATATCATCCAAATAAAAATCTAATCAATTGATAAAAGAGAAACCATATCTCATTACAGGTAGAGTCAATGGGCATGAATTATGCATTTTCAAAGATTCAAGATACAAAAGCAAGTCACATTCAAAAGCTTTTCTATTAAACCAAACCTTTAAATTTAGTCAAAGTACTAACTCATATTAAGTAGAAGTAGAAGATAGACACAAAACACATTTTAGGATAGATATATCATATGCATAATATAAAAACAAGCATACAAAATCACAATGACCAAGATTTTGATGTCACAAAGATTGGACATCTTGGTGCAATTCTGGGTTACATACAAACATCGCTGTAGAAACCCTAGTTTCACCTGTTTCTCAAATCTGACTATTTTGTTTGTCTTTTCTAAAGTTTTTAGTTTTTTTGGTGTTTTTGAGTTTTTTGCATAAATAATAAAAATGGCGATTTTGAAAGGAATTACAAATAAATTCTATAAAAATAATTCAACTCTGTAAATGGCAAACCCTATTGCAAATACTGAAGCCAGATCATTTATTAACCTTCTGAGACAGTTACAATGATAATCCAATTACATGCAAATCAAAAGGCAATGATATTTAATGAAAAACCTGGTACTTGCAGCTTGCTGGTAAATTGCTTAAAAAGGTACGGCTGTGATGAAATCTCACTTCTCCCTTGATCTGATGATGTGCAATGGTGTCTGGAACATAGGCGCCCAAACTAGCAAAGGCAGACTGACCCAAAAGCAAGCGACTTTCTTCCAAGAGAAAATACGCCCTTATTAATGATGGTACGCCCTGACAGAAAGTACGGCTGCTGCAGCAATAAATGCAAATTGTACGGCCTTGTCAAACACTCTCCAGATATCAATAAAATGGCGCCTCAATGTAGAAAACTTTCCTAGATGAATATCTCTCTGAAACCCTGATGAAATAGACTTCTGTGAAGCTCTGTAATTTCTTCTGGATGAAGAAATTTCTCAACTGGCAATAGATCAGGTGATATCTCACACCCTCTGAACTGCTTTCAATGGAGATGGCTCGTTCCCCAATGAATTCGAGACTGAAACCCTAAGTTTCTGTGCTCAGACAAAACTTGACCAATTTTCAATATCAATAATCACATAATGGCTCGAAATCCCAAGGCAAAATGGCTTATACCCTCAAAAGTGCGATTTCCACCAAAATAGGGAATCATTAAAATATTCGCACTTTTTATTTTAATTACTTTCAATAGTCTCCAGCCAAATATTTATTATAAATTTAATTGCCAAATTGGCCCCTCTCTGATGATGGCTACCCCCTCAATCAAAATCACTTAAGTTATAATTAAATATTATAACTTTATATTATAATCTCCAATTAATTAATATTTAATTAATTTAATTAAATATTAATATCTCTCTCATTAATCATCCGATGCCTAATCCGTCTGAAGCTGACGAACACTGAAGTGATTCTGAACACTGCCAAAACCATACTGCTAGCAGGGGTCC
>VDFB02248594.1:0-15611 GCA_007258455.2 Sequoia sempervirens | reverse complement strand
AAAAGGATTAATTTTGTTTTCTGAAAGAAAGGCTAAAGAATTAGGTAGAATCGAATTTTCTTTAAAAGAAAGGAAGTTTCCCATTCTATAGTAAATAAATTTAAAAGATAGAAGTAAATACTATTATTAATTAATTATAGTATTCATCATTGATGTATATATATATATATATATAAAGAAGGGATGAATAAGTAGTTAGTTAAATAAATAAATACATTGTATATAGGAAAGAGATATTTTATTTTGAGTTTAACATTGTTAATATTAAGGAAATATTATTATAAAGAGAAGTATTAAGATATTAACATTGTCATTGTAAAGAGAGGATTAATAATTGTTAGTTGTATTTTTCTTGCCCTTTTGTAAAATATGGGTATTGCATATTCTCAACCCTCTTAATTATAATAGCTTTGTCGAATTTAAGCTAATTTCCTTATCCAATTTTTTGGACTCATTGCTCAGTTAGTTTGCACATACCCTATAGAGTAATGTTTTGTGAAATAGTTATTTTACATGATTTTTTTTAATATGATTTAGTAGCCTCTAGCAAAACACTTTAAATTAAATCATCAACATGTTGTTGGGTAGAAACCCAACCTAGAATAATTATTTAATCTACCTAGCCCATTATGCAATGCCTTATATGCAAAGCTTAAATTATTCAATTAATAAATGTTATTTGGGGCTCACGCTAGATTTGAAAAATTTAATAATAAGTTGCACTCAAAAAGAATAAGTCAATTACATCTAAGTATTTTGGATGTAGAGATTCTTAAGTTCCCCCCCCCACGCAAATATTAAAATAACTATTTTAGAGTCAACCATTCTTGTAGTAAACTAAATTGTCCAAACTTAGACATTTAAGTCGTTGGAAGGAATTTGATTTTTACCCTCCAAGAAACTCGTCTATAAGGAGTCACCCAACATGAACCCATCGCTAATTAAACCTTGAGTTGTACCTCATTCAAATGTATTATTATCAATATAGTGATAGGCTTAGGAGTTGTGTTGTATAATGGTGGCCCGTTGTGTAAGTGTTAGGTTGCTAATGTATGTTGTAAAAAAAAAAAAAATTGTCAGGTTTGTAAATGAATAGTTCTAGAGTAAAAAAATGGCCCCCTAAATCACGCAGCTAGGAATAAGTTAATAAGCTAAATGGGAGTTTGGGATTGATAGCCAATTCCAAACTGCGTTTATTATAAATATCAATTAAGAGGACTTATGTGTTGATTGATAGGTTCGAACTAAAAATCTTTCAAAAAACATTCAAATAACCTAAAACTGCCAACCTTGTTTTTATTTAGATAGAAGTAATTTTAGTAAGGTAAATTGACATTAAACTCAGGTTGAACATTATCATAAGTATAAGCTTAATGATTGAGTTATAATGTTTAGATGAGATAATTAATAATATTACCAGTGATTAAATTGGCTATTTTAAAGAGTATATGGTGGCCATTTTCAAATAGTTATATGTTGGGATAATATTATTTATGTTTAGATTGAGGTAAATAAAAAAATACTATTAATGTACGGTGGAAATGTGAATACTCAAGGGGTTTTACCCCATGTATAAAAATAAAATAAAATAAAATGTGAAATCTTGGTATTAAGGAATATTTGACTTTTGAGTAAAATATTCGTACTACCGTAGAAAGAATTAATAATAATTATAGTGGTGAAATTTGTAATTAATACAAAAAAAAAAAGGGTAGTATAGTAATGGGATACAATTAATGGTACACATTATATTTAGTAATATTATTTCATAAATAAAAAACGTTGTTGTTAATTGGTGGTATACTAATAAAATTACTATCAATAAATACTGTTACTGTTAATTGGTGGAATAACAATACAGTTACTATTATAATTCCCAAACAACGTTATTCTTAATTCTTATAATTAACGTTATTGTTAATTCCAAATACTTCATCCACTATATATTGTCATTTAGATTTTCCCAACTAAAAGTGAATTGGGAAAAAGGGTCTATAGAGACATATAGCCAACACATCTTTCCAGATTTCCATTTTATTCACAAATTACTATTTATTTAATATAGTGTATATATATTAATGCTTAATAGGCATACATCTTGAAATATGAACATAATAATCTCTATGCAACTTTACATATTTGAAAATTTAAATTTTGATCGCATTTTACACATTATATGACCTATATTATAAAAAATCATTTTATACTTATCAGACTATTTTATACACATCATTATATCCTTTATATTTTCAAATTAATTTTGACAGATAACTCTCTTTCTGAAAATACTCATGGTATAAATACATTTACTCATTACAAATTTGATAAAATAAAAGCAACTATTTCAAATAAGTATAAATATATTTGCTCATTGTAGATTTGCAAAAATAAGACCAACTCTTTCAAATATACATTTTCATCCAACAAATATGGTTTTATTGAAAATACAGATATTCTCTTAGCAACTACATTAGAAATGACATCTTTTGGGACTATGATGAGATTCTTCATGAAAGTTCCTTAAATTTAAAGTCTTGAACCTGTGCTATGTTTCAATATAGAAATGCCTTGTTAACATAAGGTCATCTAATCATTTAGGTGTATAATCAAATACAAAAAATTAAAGTACATTGTAAGATGGCTTAAATTCTTTTCCACCTCTTTTAGAACCATCAGACATGTAAGATCATTTAAATCATTTTTGCATCACTTTTCCCATATTAGTGCATTGCTTAGTTTAATGGTTATAATTTGATGGCTTAAGGTAAATAGTATTATGGGAAATAGTGTAGTTGGTTATAAACATTTGTTTGATGGTCACTTGGTAGGTGCCTTACAAATTTTAAGCAAAGGGGCCTCCTTTAATCTTCTCTATTGTGAAGATTGAATTCCTTGCCCTGGGTAGAGTACTTTCCCTTATTGTTTTTTCCCCAACGAAGTACCTTCATAGGAGTACTTGTCGTATATCAAGAGGTTGCTTCATGTTTTTTTGTCAAATGTTTATTTGATGGATTGCTATATTCCTAAGTAGTATAGTGTGATTCATGGTGTTTAGATATGTGTGGAAAAATTAGGTAACTGAATGATGTTTATAAACTTTTCACATGTTCAATTATTGGGTAGACAATTCTTCTCCCATTTATTACATCGCTTTATATCCTCTAGGTTTTTTAAAAAATAATAGTGTGTCTGATTTTATAATAGTTATATATATGGATTTTGAATTAAATTTTAATCTATGTTTATATTTGTTGAACTTGATTATGCATATAAGGGAATTTGTATGTTTCTTTATTGTTGTATGCTATTTTAAAAAAAATGTAGTTTAACTTTAAATCCATTCCTTAGATAGAATATTTTTTTTCCTTTTTTTAAAAATGCTAATTTTTATTTGTTGATCTAACTACAAATATATGACTAATTGAACTAATAAAATAACTCCCTTCATCAATTCCAAGCATGCTCATAAAGAGCATCATTATTTCATTTTCTAAGCATTTCCCGATGAAGATCTTGTTTCTATTATGGTTGACATGTTCGCACCCCATTTCCAAATGTCCTTTTACAAATCACACACATGCAACTTTTATTGTTATCAAATACTAAAAGATGTTCCTCTTACGAAACTCCCCAGGTGATGGCAAACTAAAATAAAAGTACATTGTAAGATGGTTTAACTTCTTTTCCACCTCTTTTAGAACCATCAAACATGTAAGATCATTTTAATCATTTTTGCATCACTTTTTCCCATATTAGTGCATTGCTTAGTTTAATGGTTATAATTTGATGGCTTCAGGTAAATAGTCTTATGGGAAATAGTGTAGTTGGTTATAAATATTTGTTTGGTGGTCACTTGGTTGGTGCCTTACAAATTTTAAGCAAAGGGGCCTCCTTTAATCTTCTCTATTGTGAAGATTGAATTCCTTGCCCTGGGTAGAGTACTTTCCCTTACTATTTTTTCCCCAACGAAGTACCTTCATAGGAGTACTTGTCGTATATCAAGAGGTTGGTTCATGGTTTTTTGTCAAATATTTACTTGCTGGATTACTAAATTCCTAAGTAGTATAGTGTGATTCATGGTGTTTAGATATGTGTGGAAAAATTAGGTAAATGAATGATGTTGATAAACTTTTCACATGTTCAATTATTGGGTAGCCAATTCTTCTCCCATTAATTACATCACTTTATATCCTCTAGGTTTTAACAAAAAAAAATTAGTGTGTATGATTTTATAATAGTTATATATATGGATTTTGAATTTAATTTTAATCTATATTTATATTTGTTGAACTTGATTATGCATATAAGGGAATTTGTATGTTTCTATATTGCTGTATGCTAGTTTTTTAAAAATGTAGTTTAACTTTAAATCTATTCCTTAGATAGAATAATTTTATTTTTATTTAAAAATGCTAATTCTTATTTGTTGATCTAATTACAAATATATGACTAATTGAACTAATAAAATATCTCCCTTCATTGATTCCAAGCATGCTCATAAAGAGAATCATTATTTCATTTTCAAAGCATTTCTCGATGAAGATTTTGTTTCTACTATGGTTGTCATGTTCCCACCCCATTTCCAAATGTCCTTTTACAAATCACACACATGCAACTTTTATTGTTATCAAATACTTAAAGATGTTCCTCTTACGAAACTCCCCAGGTGATGGCAAACTTTCACCCACCAGCAGACATTATCACGATATCTAGCAGCTCGTCTGAGGGAGACATTACAGGATCAAAAGCTAATGCTGGTCCTCCCTCACCTTCAGACTCTTCTTCTGTTATTTGGCCTGGCGTGTACCAAAGCAACGTTGCAGTCCTCGCAGAGAACATTGTGAGAGGTTGTGAAGACACTATTGAAGATGCTAAGAAGACATGCGAAGAACCCTTCCAAGTGGAAAACCATGACATCGAGATGGTGCAACAGGCAGTCCAAAAATTCCATACAACTTATTTTGTTCTTGATGCGTACTGTGACTTCCTTCGAGCAATGAAGTATGATGCATTGTATGGAATGGGAAATGGTACTAGGATTAAGGAAGACTTTCTAAAACTCCTAGCAGACATAAAGTAGATTGTAAATAGCTTGCTTAAGATAGCTACTTGTTTTTTTTGTGGTGTTGGGGATAATGGTTTTGCTTTTGGCACAACACGACAACATCGACTTAAGATTTTTTGTAAAGATGGGCAGCATGGCTTTCCTCTTGATATATACTATATACAACGGTTGCTAATCATCTGACCCCTTCCTTTTTCCTAGCACAACAAGTAGTTAAACCTTATATCTGGTGTTGGAAAATCTACTATGCAGTGGAAAGAATGTACAACTCCTTCCCCCCCCCACTCTACTACTTTTTCCTTTGGTCCTTTCCATTGTACATATGCATCTACCAATATGGAAATTGACTCGATGTTTCTACGTGTTACTTTTTTGTCTTCTTGACTTCATGTATCTTGAATCTATTCTAATTGAACTATACAGATGTATCTTTGAGCTATTGCAATCAAAACTATACATATTCCATGTATGCAACTGACTAAAAATTAGTATAGCTGATGGTAAATTGCATAGAGAGTGTCTATTTTTCCTTTCCTTGCTCCACATAATGAGGTAGATGTTTATAAAAAAAATGTGCATAACTGAATTTCCCCTAGCTGTGTTGCTACTTGCACCCGTTTCAATTTAGTTGCTTGAATCTTTTTTGGACTGCTCGACTTTATCTACCAATAAGTTGTTGTAGTTTGCTTGAAGGGTTGTTCTACTGACTTCTTCACACAATTTACTTACATCCAATACATTTATGCAGGATTCTCTCCTTTCCTTGCACCATGGCAAGCTTATTGACTCCAGATGCAATTAGATTGATGCATGGAGGAAATGTCGCTTTGGAACCTCATGTCCAAGTCATAGCTATCTCAAGTTTTGGCTTCGAATATACACACATCAATCGATATAGGTTGGAAATCTCTGATGGTGTGCACAAGCACAAAGCATCATTACCAACTAAGTACAACTCCTTCATAGAATCCAATGTGCTTGCACCTAGCTCCATCGTGCAATTGAAAAGATACAGTTGTCCTCAAACAGGTAGCACACGGTATGTTTCTGAACTAATTTCTATATCGCACAAGAATAAGTGAGACCTACTCTCCTCTTAGATTTTGTTACTTATACTTTGTCTTGCTTTAAATATTAAGGTGGATTGTTATTGTCGACCTTGAAATTGTGCACACAACACATGCTATTGTTGGGGAGCCAGTTTTCCTATGCATAGAAGACCTTCAACAACTTGGGCGCTCAATAGGAGAATCCTCTGGCTTGGCCACATCTTCAAAAAACCCTTGCCTTCCTGAAAGACTACCTCCTCGACGTCTCCTATTTGGTGTCAACCCGATCCTGCCGAAGGAGGCACCATTGACAATAACGCCTATCAAAAACTTGAATCCATTTCAGCCAAGGTGGACTGTTAAAGGTCGTGTAACTGTGAAATCTGAAATACGTAGCTACACCACACAGAAAGGAAGTGGCCATATCTTCACCTTTGATATCATAGATTGTGAAGGAACTGAGACACGTGTGACATGCTTCAATGAAGCAGCTCACACCCATTGTGATAAAATTATCGCAGGAGCTACATACACATTGTCTGGAGGCACAGTTCGACCTGCTAATAGAGTCTACAACAAGCTTAATAGCGGGTTGGAAATTTCTCTTATGCCTGACTCAAGGGTTTCCCTCTGTGAAGATGATGATTCCATCCCTAAAGAGCAGTTCTCTTTCACACCCCTCAATGCATTGATGAGCAAAAGCAACGGTTCAAATGTTGATGCAATTGGAATTGTCACTTGTGTACATCCATGCACCACCATCAGGAGAAGAGATGGGACAGAGGTCACACGATGGACTTTAACAATTCTTGACATGTCCAACACAAATATAAATGTTACTTTATGGGGCTCGTCCACCGAAAAGGAGGGTGCACAGCTGCAAGAGAAATACCTCATGCGTGAATCTCCAGTTCTCGCAATTAGGAATGGTCATGTGTCTGAATTCAATGGAAAGGTGATCAGCACCTCATCCACTACAAGACTATCGATAGACCCTCAAATAGAAGAGTCAGAACGGATTAAAACATGGTTCAAAGAAAAAGACAGTACAATTCAGGCTTTGTCTACTAGCTCCTTTCACATGCCCCCACCTACTAGAAGGCTTACGATCAATGCCATTCGTGAAGAGGCTCGAAATACAACACACCCTCTACAGTGCATGTTGGTGGCAACAACACGATTCATAAAAACTGACTCATTCTGTTATCCAGCATGCCCTTCCCGCTCAAGTAACAAGCCTTGTAAGAAAAGACTATCGCAGACAAATGATGGAAAGTGGTTTTGTGGAAAATGTAATGCAATAATTGACACCTGTGACTATAGATATATACTTCAAGTCAAGTTGCAGGACCACACAAATATAATATGGGCAATCGCATTCGACGAAGGGGCGACACAACTCATGGGCATGCCTGCAGACAAACTCTACAATCTACAATTTGATCAAGCTGCTGATAGAAATGTGGAGGAGGTGATTAAGAGTGTCTTGAACAAACATTATGTATTCACACTGCGTTGTAACCTTGAAATGTACAATGCAGAGGAACGCTTAAAAGCAACCATTGCCAAGGTCGAACAACTAGATTACATTGAAGAGAATAGCTTTTTGCTAAAAAATATCCAAGAAATGTGCAATGTAAAGGCTTCTCCCCCCATTGAACCCGATGTTGTACCAGAGCTGGTTGTGCAACTCTAAGGATCGTTGTAGCCATACTACATAGCCTAATATAGTTGCCACGCTCTCTTTACAAGTGTAGTATGACTATGGATGGTATGCTTCGCAAAAAAAAAACTCATGTTGTAAAGAACTATGTCAATATATTTTTTATCTAAAAAACTACCATGTTAATGCCTTTAAATGGATAGAAATATGTAAAATATTGTTTTCCTTTATTTAAAAAAAAATGCACATGTTCATTTACAAGCTTACAGATGCACCTTTGTCTGCTACCTCCAAATTTTGTTCTTTCTCGTATTGCAACATGCATTCGTGAACCAATGAGGAGTATCTTTACATTTTCATCTACATTTTGGCTATGTAAGCATTTTGGTTTCATCTTGTTTTGCTATGCTCATATTCCTGATCTACCCTGCTATGTCCAGACCCGCATATGGTAGACTCCTCAACAGGGAACAATGCAAGTGACCCATATAATAAGGAGGTAAGAAGACAAAAAAACCGAGAAAGAAATCGGGCCTACTATGCTCGCCATAGAGAAGAGATAGCTACTCGAAGGCGACAAAAAATATTGCATGAGAGTCAAAATAGCCCCCAACAAACAGAAGCCCGAAGAATGCAAGACTGTGAGAGAAGTCGAGCTTACTATAAGCATCATAAAGAGGAAATAAATGCAGAAAAGCACAATAGCTCTTTACAGAAACAAACATGCCTACATCAACATGGAACAATATGCAATGACAATGATAACTTCATGATGGCAATGAAAAAATTTCGTCAGAGAATAGATGCACTGTCCAACCGAAAAACATGCATTGTATGCAAGGAATGTTACCCAGGCATGCTTGTCCACTCATCAGGTTCTAATGCAACTTGTAAAAGATGTTTCGCTGAGAGAGGCATCCATCGGTTCTCTGCACTCAACAACATGGACCCAGGAGAGCAACCATTTGTTTTGAAAAGACTCACCCAAGTGGAGGAAATGCTCATTGCCAGAGTCAGCCCAGTACTACAAGTCACCCACACTCTTGGAGGCCAGTATAGATATAGTGGCCACACGATCAGCTTCCCACAAGATATCACCGACATTTCAAAAGTTCTTCCACGAAGAATACAAGAGTTGGATGTTCTCATAGTTCGAAGATTACATATAGAAGGTCATTACTATGATTGTTATGTCAGTAGAAGTCATATCAGAGATGCGTTGCAATACAAAGTCAAATATGACCCATACTATCATGATGTTGCAATTAATTTTGAGCACTTAGAGCAATTTCCTGAAGCAAGAACAAACATAATGAATATGCTACACACCGTTGAAACCAGTGAAGACATGGTGGTTCAAAATAATGAAATTGACTCTGATGGGGATGATATTGAACGCAGCACAGTAAACACATCGTCATTTATGGCTAGACTTCCAAATAGATGTCGTGAGTTAGAAATTATTAAGAAAACATTAGACCTTAACGACAGCACTAACAACATTATAGACTGGCCTAAAATAAACTCATCGCCAATAAATGAATACAATACTAAGGGGTTGCTTGATATGGCATTTCCAACACTCTTTCCAACTGGAGTTGCACTACAAATGCAACCACGAATTAGGGAAGTACACATGCATGAGTATGCACTCCACTTAATGAGATTTCATGACCATAGATTTGGAAGGCATCCAAGGTTCTGATATTTCATGCTTAATCTTATGATGCGACATCGTAGCCAGGGGCTTGCTGCAGTTTTCATTAAAAAAAATGCAGAAGAAAACATGCCAACCACTATTGAGGACCTTCGAGCACACTTGAAAAACTTACCTGACACACAATTAGCTCAAGAGCTCATGCACTTTGGCTCTTCAATGCGGGGTACAAGACCATATTGGAACAAGTGTCGTGCTGAACTAACAAATATGATCAACCAAATAGGGTCTCCCACTCTATTCTTCACATTAAGTGCAGCTGACACAAAGTGGCCGACCTACAATGTTTGATCTCAGATGGTGTACCGGTAGGAATGCAAACAAATAAACAACGTTTAGAAAATGTAGTCAACAACCCCCACACCACATCATTATACTTGCATCAACGATTCACAGTGTTTCGTGAAGAGGTTATTGAGAAACTCCTCAACGCAAAAGATTACTGGTACAGGTATGAGTGGCAGCACCGCGCACCGCACATGTACATGGTTTCCTTTGGCTCCATGATGCACCAAACATGGATAAACTTGATTGGGATGATAGTGTAGCAGTTGAACAGGGAAGGAAATTCTTTGACAAGTATGTTAGTGCTTGGAACCCCCGTTCTGCATCAGCAAGAGACAACTTGATTTTCTGATCTTTCCAAGATGATCCTTGCTTACTAGACACAACATATATATTTGCTACAGACCCCTCTCATGACTACGAAGAGATCATCAATCGTGTCCAGAGGCACACAAAATGTAGAGAGGGGACATGCTTGCGAAAGAAAGGGAAAAAACTAGAGTGTCGATACAAAGCTCCATGGAAAGAGAAAATTATATCTACCCTATCATGTGACAACTGTGGGACAAAACAATATGAACCTGCATGGAATGATGATAGGCTAAACATACACAATCCAGAAATGATTTCAATATGGAGAGCCAACATAGATTGTCAGCCTGTCATTTCACGAGCAATTGTTTTGAAATACATTGCCAAATATGCATCAAAAGCAGAGAGAGCATCTGAGACTTGTACTGATATGCTAGCACGAATATCTGCAACCCAAAAAATAGATGTCCCGGCCCTTGCAGCATACCGAAAGTTCATGGTAGAAATCGTGGCAGAGCGTGATATTGGAGCACAAGAAACATGCCATATGCTTCAAAAACTTCCGCTTATTGTTTGTAATCGGCCGTTTACGTCTTTGAATGTTGGCCAAAAAATGTTCCATCGAATAGCAAGAGGACCACATGAAAGCCATCTACAAGCCTAGCTACCTTCATTCGTACATTAATCGACCTCTAGATTTGGAAACAACAACGCTACTTGAATCTGCACGGTCTTTCACGTACTCTGCGAGTCGCAAGGGATGCAAGTGGAAAGAAAGAAAGGTCAAAGCGATTGTCAATGTTTTCCCAAAGTTCTACACCATCCCAAATGAGGAGTCAGACCAGTTTGAAACATTTTGTTGGAGTGAGCTTCTACTGTACAAGCACTTCCGAAGCTTCGAAATTGACATAGGGATAACTAAGGATACAATACTTGCAAATTGGAAGCAAATGAATGCATCCAAATATGATGTATGGCATGTCCCCGCACCGCCCCCTCAGACGAAAACACCGACGATGCAGAATCAGATAGCGAAATTGAGGTGGACAAAAGGGGCATACTTGAAATGAATGAATGGGAATTATTTTTGCAAATGGGCCCCTCAAACAATATCAACCTACATGAGCTTGACCTGCTTGGCAGGCGTGAGTTTGATAGTAGCTATAGATGGGAACAACTTGCAGTGCCCCAGGAACTTCATGAAATTGCCACACAATTCATAAACATGAAAAAAGCATGTAGCCATGAAAGGCATGCTCCAAGTAAGTATGTTGTCCCAGACTATACATTATCTTCCAAACAAAAACTAGCACTCACACATATTATCAACCATAGCAAGCATCACTCAAATAAACCATTGCACATGATTATTCAAGGGACAGCAGGTACAGGGAAATCATACTTGATTGCTCGCATAAGAAAAGCACTTGATAGTTACAATATGCACCAGCAAAGCCAGCTACTCACATTGGCTCCTACAGGGGTTGCTGCATTTAATATACATGCATCGACTATACATTCAATGCTTCGAATTCCTGTCAAAGAAATGCACCCATTGCAAGGACAATCATTAATAACATTTCAGGAAGAGATGAAACACATAAGATATATATTGATTGATGAGATGAGCTTCATAGGACCAAAGTTGCTACTGAAGATAGATGCAAGACTACGTGAGGCCTTCCCGCATCGACAACATCTTTATTTCGGTGGGGTGTCAATAATCCTGATTGGTGACCTTGCACAGCTCCCGCCTGTAATGGACAAGCCTATTTACACATCACACTCAAATGCAAAAACACTATGGGACCTGTTCACGACCGTTGTCACCTTAGACACAGTGTTTCGTCAACAAGGTGAGACTCCAGAACAATGGCAATTCCGTCAACTATTGCAAAACATACGCAATGCAAAAGCATCACAAGAGGATTGGGAACTTTTACAAACACGCACAGACAAGCATCTCACCTCTACGAAAAAAGAAATGTTCGACAATTCAATGCACTTATTTGCTACCAATGATTTAGTTCGACTTCACAATAGAAGAATGTTAAAATTGTTAAACCGTCCAATTGCAATAAGTGCTGCAACTACCAGCAGGACTGAAGCAGATAATGCAACTACTGATGAACAACTTGAAAAGCATGTATTGCTTTGTAGAGGGCAGCGCATCATGCTGACAACCAACATATGGACACATGCAGGCCTTGTAAATGGAGCTCTAGGTGAAGTTGTTGAGATAGTTTACAGCCTTGGTTCCAGACCACCAGATGTTCCACTTTATGTTGTGGCAAGGATCGATAATTATAGTGGGCCAGCATGGAATGAAAAGGACCCCAAAAGTATACCGATAGTACCTGTATCATTGGGCAGCCGTAGACAAATTCCGCTCACAATGGCATGGGCTATTACCATACACAAATCCCAAGGCCTAACGCTTGCCAGAGCAACTGTCGACATTGGAAAAATAGAACGACAAGGACTAACATTTACAGCTATATCCAGAGTGAAATCGTTGAACAACCTTCGTATTCAGCCAATGTTCTCCTTAGAGAGATACTCAAAAATGCATAACCACCCATACACAATTATGAGAAAAGAAGAGGAAGCCCGATTACAACAACTATCTCTAAAAAGCCAAGGTGCACAACTCTTTACCCTTTCTCCCTCACGTCGCTCCTGCTTATTCTTATATCAACAATTTCTCTTTTACAAAACTAAACATGCCGTGAACATGTGCATGTCCTTTGAGTAACTTTTTTTTTTGAACAAAATACAGTACAATTGTTGGTGTTTGAGGGTGAGGGGCTATGATATATGCCATTTGGCTTCAAGCCCTGCAAAGCAAAAGGAATGGAATGGTTAGCTGGGAACATTATTTGTTGACATGTACAATGATTGCTCCATGTGCAATTTATTATAACACTATTAAAGGGGAAATATTTTTTTTTGCCAAATTGCTCACCAACATTTTGACTTTTCATAGCATGCATTTTGCATATCATGAACTACCAACAAAAGTACTTTGTCCAGTTGAGCCATTAAGATAATATATTGTGTTGGCCATACACTACCATAGTATACCCTCCTATCGGCGTAACCCTTGCGCCTTGCTAAGGTGCAAGCTAGTGATGTTTAATCAGATTTTAATTCTAAATATAGTGGAGAAATTTTTTGAGTGGGTTGGTTATGATAATGTCTAAGATGGACTATGGTCAGTGGGGATGACAATGTGATTAAGGTTTGGTCTTTGGAAAATTGAAAAGGTTTTAATGTGGGGAAGGTTTTAGTGAGTATCCTAGGAATGTCTTGAGCCAACTAAACCAATATTTGTTATCAGGATGGTCTGACGTTTCAATTTGGATAGTTTGATTGATTATTTTTGGTGAAATTGGACAAGTGCTGAAACAAAGTTCAAAAGCACTTATATGTGAAAGTCTTAAAAGAAAATTCAAAGGCACTAATAGGCACAAGCACTAAAGGACATAGTGCTAGAGTTGACATGCATAGGCACTAAAAGGCAAAGCATAAGTGTTGAAACAACACAAGTGATAAAAGACAAAGCATAAGTATTGAAATAGCACAAGCATTAAATTGAAAAATGTAAGCATAGCAATAGTGCAAGTACTAAAGGGTAGAGGGTACATGCTGAAATAGCATAGATGCATAGGGACAAGCACAAGCACTAATAGGTACAAATACTAATGGATATATGCAAGTTGACATGTATAGGCACTAAAAGGCAAAGCATAAGTGTTGAAACAACACAAGTGGTAAAAGACAAAGTGTAAGTGTTGAAATAGCACAAGCATTAAATCAAAAAATGTAAGCATAGCAATAGTGCAAGTACTAAAGGGTAGAGGGTACATGCTGAAATAGCATAGATGCTAAAGGATAGGTGAAAAGTGCTAATATGGAAGGTCTAATTGTTTTGAATGATTTGGAAAGAGATTTAAACACAAAAGAAAATACAATGATTTTGCAAACTAATAAAACTATTTGATTTGTACTGATTTAGCACATGCAAACACACAGAGAATATAATCATATTTCTTAAAATTATTCAAATGGATGAGTCCTAATATGAATCCACAATGAAAATTAATCCATTAATACTATCTCCCTATGAGGGATAACTAGGAATAGTTGTGTATGAAATATCGTACCAAGAAGTGCCGAAGGCTTAACTATTCATTTACAAGGAGCGTAAGATGCCCAGTAAATGAGATTAGCATGTGAATGCAAATTTCACTGCCAACCCATAAAATCGAAAGAAGTTTAAAATATTCAAAAAACTTCATAATCAAACGGAGTACAGGCATGAATGCGATGTTATTGGGGCGTTCTAGTTATCACATTACGAACAAGTTACAGAGAAAGGCTGAAAGGATTGTTTTCTTATTTTCCCCGCAATCACCGAAAAATAATTAAAAATACTCAATCCTGCAAATATCGTAGAGGAGGACAACGTTGACGTTGAATACTATTATAAAAATACTTTGGGAGAAAAGAAAATGGATTCCCGAGTATTACGGATATAATGACGTTTGGAAACCAATAAAATCAATAGAAAAGTAAAGAAAGTACGTTTCATATTGATAATGATGATTACGATAGAGAAGAATGTTTAAATTAATACCTTTTCATGGACTAGTCCGAATTGTCGATGTATCTTCTAGACGGGCAATTTTGCATTCATTTGATTGGTATCGTGTGTTTGTTTGTTTTGGTTGTGATTTAGTATTTAAGCTGCAATGGATGAAGGTTTATTTGGCTTTGCCCAACTATGGGTAAAGCTCATCAGTTTGTAGGAATGATGAGATGCTGAAGCGAAGATTACAGGTTTGTTAATTTGCAATCTTAATGTGTTTCAAGGTATGTATGAAACAAATCAGTGTATGGCAATGGTTGATGCATTTTCACGTGAATTGATCATTGCGTTGGAAGCCACGAGATGAGGGGGAGTTAGATATACAATGCATATATCAGACGAAATAACATTTGAGGCAATTATTGCATTGAGTATTTTACAACAGCTGGGACAGATATACAGTGCATATATCACTTCATGTCAGTTTCGGAACTGATAATCCCTGCAGTCGAAATATTTGAAGCAATGTATTTTAGAACAGCTGGGTCAGATATAAAATACATATATCACTTGACATCAGTTTCCGAACTGATAATCCATGCAATAATTACATTTATTCTACAAAAGCTGGGTTTAATCATTATGATTGCTTGTTATCAAGATAAGAATGTAATAGTTGTTACCTAGTCATTATATACTATTATCTATCAGTTATTACCCAGTCAACATAAATCTGCGAAATTTATAGACATATTGTTCGTAGATAACAAATAAAAATCTACACAAAAGGGAAAATGCCCTGGCTATTACATTCAAGTTGTGATTTCTTATACTTTTGAAGGATTAAGTAAAAATAAGACTCTATAGATGGAAGCAAAATTTATGCTGTGAAAGAGACTACACGATCATAAAAAGAAAACGAGAAATTT
>VDFB02248593.1:0-18143 GCA_007258455.2 Sequoia sempervirens | reverse complement strand
AACACAGGATGATCACAGGAGAAGAATGGATTTAAACTGGTGAAATAATATTTTTCTAAGGTTCAAAATTTAAAAATTAAATGACCCCGTTCGTTGGGTACCCATGGATTCGAAGCATTCTGAAGAAAATTCTCTTCTGGGTACTAAACATTTGTGATGATAGATGAATTTCTATGTCTTCCGCACTTCGCCAACACTTTTTCAGTGAAGAATTTAATCAGTGCTCAAATTGTGAATTTTCCTAAGGGGAAAATTTAAAATTCTCTAAGGCAAGATGAATAAAATGTGTTTTCAGAATGAATTTCTCCGAATGATGAATTCGAAATGAGTTGCCTAGATGATTTTGATTGAATTCTTCGATAATGAATTTTCCAGAGTTGATGAAGAGTTAAATTCGAATTCAAGTGACAGAGTTCCGGCTGGTGAATTAAAAAGATGGATTTAAATAAATTCAAAGATGCCAGTCAAAGTCTAGCTTCTAGAAGAGCAAGATTCCTGATGTCGAGAGACAAGTGTCAGAAATACAAGAGAGGGAAAATTCGAATTCTTGAAGTGGGGTAGTGGAAATTAAATGTACTGGCTATAATTGGCTCCTTCTAGAATTCGATTTTAGGCTATAAAATGAAGAAGTTTCTCACTTATTTCTCACAGCTGGAGAATTCGATTTGCTCTGAGTTTGACATTGCAGTGAGTTGTTGAAGACTGGAGCTTGAAGAGATTTGAAATTTTGTTGAAGACTGGAGAGTTGCTGAAAGCTGAAGCTTGAATCTACTGCTAAGGATCGATTTCCACTCTTGGAGCTGCATTCGAATTTGCTGAAGTTAATATCGCTGAAGTAAGGATTGCTGAGGAAGTACGAATTTGTAAGAGTGAAGCTTCCAAAATCTGAAGTTACTAAAGTTAATGCGCACTTCCTGATTGTGGCTGAAGTCTGATTTGTTGCTGAAGATTGAGGTTGCCAGTGCTAGGAAGGATGCCTTGAGGTGAAGTTGTTGAGAGTTTAAAGGTGCGAACTTGCTGGTTGCTGATTGGAGTTGATGAAGAATAGTGAAGTCACTGAAGTTTACTTAGAAGTCTTTTCTAAGTGTTGAAGTTCGAAATCTTGTGAAGGAGAAGTTGAGATGGCTGAGGCAAGGGCGACTGGCAAAGACAATGGTGCATCCAGGCAAGCTATGATCAAGAAGCTGAGTAAGACATTCATGCCGGAATCAAAATTTATTTCAAAGTTGGGCAAGCTGACAGACACCAACTTGGGCTCCATCAACCTAGAGACCTTCAAGAACAGAATGCTGGGGATTGGAAGTCATCGACCTTCGACCACTTCGCACAATATTGTTCGAAGAGGACTATATGCAGCTGCTGGATTCCCACCAGCCATTCAGTGTTCGGAGCTGATGATGGAGTGCGCCAATTATTATGAGAAGGATCACAGATCAATCATGTCACCAGATGGCCAAGTACTAGCCAATCTTACTCCCTCGGCCATTGGTGAAGCTTTCAGGATCCCGGTGCACAGGAACATGGTTTATAAATCCAGAGAACGAGCTGAGTGGATGTATGCTTCTGCATTCGAGAGATGCACGGAGACAACACACGAATAGCACCGTCTGAGAAGACTTAAAGCAAGAATATTGTGATCTCATTATGATGTCGAAAGTGAGTTGGTGGTTGTTCGGCGTCTCGGCTTTGAGCCATGTATGTTTTACTACATCAACCCCGCTAAAGGGAAGGATTTGCGTCAATTGGGCCAGGACAGATAAGTGATAACGTAATGTTCTCCCGAGCCTTAGAAGGATCAAGACATTTCGGCGAAGCAGCCTGCTACATCATCTATATGTTGGCCCATGACGGCGGCTAAGGGGACTTCGCCATGAACCCACGGGTTGTGGCTCCCACCAGTTTAGTACTATATATTTGTCCAGCTTGCATTTGACGAGCACTACTCTGCCATAAGCGTATCAACGATGCCAACAGTATCACTTAGATTGTTTCAGAGTGGTTGCAGTTCACGTAATCTCGAGGGAAGCCCGGCAATCAATTGAAAGGTATGTGGGTGTTGGTTTATACGCTTCCTAAATTCCTTCTACATTAGGCTGCAAGGTTTTTCATCATACCCATATAGGCTGCCTAAGTACCCAACAGATAGAATTTTAATGTTAGAGATATCTAGGCAATTGCTTGCCTATGATAAGATTCAGAAGAAAAAGAAGAAGGGAGGGGTTGAATTCCCAATTGTCATGGGCAACTCAGATGAAGTGTGTCATTCGATACATGCAGCTAGAGAAGCCGAGAGCGAGCTTCAATTTTATCATTTTTCATATCACACCAGCCGGCAGCACTATGATCCACATCATAACATCAAATGGGTACTGTCAGAAGAATTTAAACATAAGGCAAACATTGAGGATTATTGGGCTGATGCAGCAGATGAAATTGAAGTCAGGAAAAGGATGTTCTCTCGATTATGTTGTGACCTTTTCACACATCACCCCATTCAAGATGGGGACCCCTAATTTTTGCTCCATTCTGGTCTTTTGGCTTTGGTTTTTCTCTCTTAATCTCTCTGTCCCTTTTTTGATGTCTGTCTTTCCGGGATTTCTCCGCCTTCGAGCTTAAAACATGAAATTTTGGCCAAGTCCGAAAATTAGGGTTTTGAGCTTCCTTGCCAATTTGAGGTCAAATGAAGTGCGTAAATTGAAAAATAGAGCTAACATTGATGTCATGGTGTTTCCCAGCAGCTCCTCGAAGCTTTTCATCAGACTCGAGGTGGTAATTTACTATTTTAGTAAGTGTGAAATTACAAGCACCACAAGATTTTAAGATTCGGCCAGCCACACTCCAGATTCAGACATTCCAAGCCGCCGCAAAAAATTTGAGCAAAACGATAACTTACTCATTTTTATAAACCGCCTGACAAATTTTAGGGTCTGGATAAAGTTTTTCTTGCATAGTTTGCATATTCCTTCCTGGTTTTTCGAGACCTTCGCGAACGGCATAACATGCAAAGCAAGATGACAAACTTAATTCAGCCTTCCAAGGCTATTTTTAGGGTTTGCATGTCAGGGTTTTCTTTGCATGTCTGCATATTCCTTATGGGTTTTTCGAGATCTTTGCAGTGACATGACATGCAAACGGAGATAATCATCAAGGAACTAATATTTTAGCAAAGGCTCCACTGCCCAAAGAATTCAGACCGCGAGTCGATCACAATGCGACAGAACGGCTATATCAAACCCGAGATCGTTTGATATGCATGCAGAGCAAATTAGGGTTTCCAACTTCGGAGCCTGAAAAGAGGGGTTAAAAGTCAGAATTTTCGAAAACCGGTGTAAACCACCGCGATCAGCATCCTTCAGGCTATCTGCTGATAAAAATTCAAATCAAACGGAGCACTTACTATTTATAGTAAGTCATTTTGGAAACTGGCTAAAAATAGCAAGTCAAGTGCATGCGCTGATATCAGCAGTCAGGTCACGTGGTGAGGAGCTCCTCATTCAAATTTCAGGTCAATCGGAGCAGTGGAGCTATCAAAAGCAGGCAGTTACTATTTATAGTAAATCATCCTCAGAAATGGGCTAAAAATAGCAGGTCAGCTAAAAATGGCAAAGTCGACAAGACAACAAGGTCATGAGGATGCAGTGTGCAAAATTTCAAGTCGTTCCGAGCTTCAGAGATGCTAATTCAGAGGACTTACTATAAATATGTAATGTCCCCATTTTGGCCATACGCTCTTCATTTGGATTTAGCCTATTTCCGGAAATCCGTAGGCTAATCTGACGTGGAAAATTAGGGTTTCCTCTTTCAGATACTGCTCAGTTGGCGTTCAGAGGTTGTTGTGCAGACTTACTATTTATAGCAATTTGCTATTTTTAGGAAGTCTATCTTTTGGCAGTATCTGTTTAGCAACAGTTCAATCCTTTGCAGGTTAGTGTTCAATTTGGCTATCTGTTGTTTTGATGTGAACTTACTATTTATAGAAGTTGGCTATTTTTAGTAAGTCTAAATTTGGCAGTAGCATCATCAGCAGCTCAACTCAAGTCATCTTCCTATCCATCAGTTTCAGTATTGGCATTGGTTTTGGTTATCTCCATGGACTGAGTTTTTATACTTAGTCAAATTTCATGTTTCTCAGTTGTACCCCATGCCTAGGAGTAATAACTTCATGTTGTTTTAAAAGAAGGGCCATTAAGGGGGTCAATTGTGCATTTAATAATTTATTAAATGCTTTATTGTTGCAAAGTGAAAAGGAGGTTGAGTAATATTATATTATTTCAAAAAGTAAAATGCAAAAAGGTGGCATCCCTTTTGGAAGTTGAAGTGATTCCACTTCTTGGAATTTGAAGAGTTCTTGTTGCTTCATTTGCCAATTGAAGTTTATATATTGCTGCTGTTTGAAGAGTTGATCATGCATATTTTTGAAGAGCAAAGTTACGCTGCTGGAATGAATCCAGAATCCGGCTAAGGGAAAGCTTAGCAAATTTACTCCATTCTTCGAGCCTGCAACTATGGTTCCCTAGGTGGTGGATTGAGAGTGTGCTTCATCCAGAAGTACATATTGAGCATTATTGTGGAGTTTTGGTGAGATATTTCCAGTTTTTATGTTGTTGGTTTATCATGGCTGAAAGTGATTTTTGTATACAGCTTTTAGTATGAATTTTACTTGCTTCTGGGTATTGAAGATACGCATTCCTAGCACATGGGCGCCCCTTCCCATAGAAGATCAGCATTTGTTTCAAAGTATTTATTTTTATTCTTGCAAAATCGCCCTTGCTAAGGGCCGTACCATGTTGGGAGCATTGAGAATTGTGCAAGTAAATTAATGGTTGCTTTTTGAAGTTGTTTCATCATCATGACATGTGCGCCTATCCTCTAGAGGTTCATTGCAATTGATTTCACTCAATTTGGAGGTAAATTGATAAAGTTATGTGCATTTCATTGATGTACAGTTTGCTGGTCTGATTTTTTGTATTCTCTATTTCTGATCAGACATGTTAGTTTTTGATATAATGCTGGTTTGAGCTTCATTTCTATATCATTATTGTATTGTAAGAGTTAGAGGAAGTGTTACTCTAACCATTGATTGATCTGGAAGCATATCTTTCTTATTTGCAGTTGTTTAATTCATTGTAAAGCTGATTAGTAGTACTAACAACTATTTATTTTATTTGCTGCAATTAGTTTAAATTTCATACTCCCACGATTGAGTGGTTGAGTTTAAATAATCATCTTTCTTTAATTGTAAGTTTCCCCCCACTAAATAAGTGGTTGTGTGGACTGTATTTCCCCCCACATTAATAAGTGGAAGTGAGGATTTAAATGGCTGGCTTGCCGCCTTTAATAATGTAATAATCTCACCCACTGAATAAGTGGAGTATCCCCACTGCTTGTGGATGCCTGCATCAGCAGATGAATTGTAATTTCAGTTCAGTTTACTCCTAATGATCCTCTGACCATATCCTATCACCTCGCCCACATTGGGATCTTGGTGAACATTCTTGGTTAGAGTTACTTCCATGCTGATTTACTTTTGGAGCTAACGCTAATCAGTGACTTGTTGTTGGTTTGTGTGTTAAATTTTGAGAAAAAAATTAAGGGGAATATTTCAAAATAGCAGGGCCATGAAGACTGGCAAAAACGAAGAAAAATTCTAAGTCTAGAACTCCATCCTGCAGCCATGGCAAAATGCGCCCAGGTAGATGAGGAAGCACAAAAAACTTCTAAGTCTGGGACTTCATCCACCTGCCTAGGCAAAATGCGCCATCCTTAAGGAGTTTGAAAAAAAAAAAAAAAATTCTAACATGTTTCATCCTTCAGCCATGCCAAAATGCGCCCACATGCAAGCTAGTAGCATTCAAAAAAATTTCTAAATATAAAAATTCACCTCCTAGGCTAAAATGCGCCCAAGGTAAGAAAGGGTCAAAGAAGTCAACAGACTTCATCCACCTCACCCATAAAAATCCGCCCAGCTCAAAGTGGATGACTTCAAGAAAATTTTCTAAGGCAAGATATCCTCCACCAGCCTCCATTTGCGCCCATCCTTCACCCTTGCTAAAATGCGCCCAAAGTCCAAAAGGTCAAAGGAGTCAAAGGATTTTCATCCTTCATGAGGTGCAAAATGCGCCCAAAACATGCCATGTCAAGACAAAACAAGGAGGGAATATTCCAAGAGGTGGCGTTGCAGATTTTCATCCTCTTAGACATGTAAAATGCACCCAAAGCCAAGAAAGTCAACAAGTCAAGGAGATTCATCGTCCTCTCACCCCAAAATGCGCCCAAATGGGGCCATATGGAGACAAAAATGAAGAAGTTGAAAGGTCACTAAGGCGTTGGAAAAGGTTCCATCCTCCTCAAGTTGAATATGCGCCCAAGGTGTGAAATGAAAATGCTAGGCGTGGTTTTCTCCTTCATGTGTCACTTGCGCCTAAGGTGGTGGTGTTAAAAATGGCTAAGGCATTGAAGTATTGCTAAGGTGTTGAGAACGTTCTCCATGGTACATGAAGTGCGCCTAAGATGTAAAAGGGAAGTAAGGAGATGGAGATTTAAATGGAGAATATTGCCATGTAATAAAATAATATCCTAGGCGTTGGAAATTTTATGGAGAATAAAATGCAAAGTAATGAATAAAATAAAGCATGTTGGGCATGATGTGCTTTCAAGGAAAATTCTCTGAGATGGATGAAGTTGGATAAAAAAAAAAAAAAAATTCTTTTCTCACAGGCAAAGTGATCAAAGCTAAGATTTTCCAAGGCAAAAATTTTCTAAGGCAAAATTTTCAAAGTGATTCAAAAATTTTCTAAGGCACAAATATTTTCTTCCTTAGAAAATACGCCTAGAGCTCTGAGGTGATGAAATTTCTCAAGATGCGAGCAAAATTGTCGGAGATGAAGTCAGAGAATGCCAGCTGCACAGGTTGACAAAATTATTTCTCAAGCTGGAGCAACACAGGACGATCACAGGCGAAGAAATGAAATAAATTGTTGAAAATTATTTTTCCAAGGTTCAAAATTCCAGAAAATTAAATGAACCCGTTCGTTGGGTACCCATGGGTTTGATGCATTCTGAAAGAAATTTTCTTCTGGGTATCGAAGATTATCGATGAGGAATGGATTTTAAGGTCTTCCACAGCTTGTCGAGGATTTTGGGATGAAGATTTTTTATGGGCATTGGATTGATGAGTTTTCCTAAGGGAAATTTGAAAGTTTGGCTAAGGCATGAAGAATCATGAAGAAAGCAGAAGTTGGCTAGTGGAGGCGATGAACGTGAGAATCTTGGTAAGTAAGTTGAATTTATATTATGAAATGTTCTGATACCCTTCTCCTTGCTTGTTTTGCAGGAGGAACGTCAAGGCCAAGCGTTGATGATTTAAGTGATCCAAGACGATATTTCCACTTCGAAGGAAGAAAAGTTGCGAAAAATGGCTCAAGTAACAAAGAAGAAACGTTTTTAAAATTCAAGATAAAAAAAAAAGAATGGAGGCAAGAGCAAAGTTGAGGAACAACGTCAAGAAGAAGATCAAGGGCAGTGTGAACGCGTTTCAAGATTGGAATCTTCTAGAAGGATGATGGTGGACATTATGGCTCATTTATTACCCCACTCTCCTTTGTGGCGGTTTTTAGGGCAAATCTTGTTTAGGGTTGAGGTGGCACAATCTGGGCCATCCAGCCGATTGTAACCCTAGCCGTCCTTTGGATTGGGCTAGCTATATAAAGGGGGAGTCCCCCTCATTTGTAATCTCATTAGGAGAGTTAGATCAGAGTTAGGATAGCAGAGAAGAAGTAGAGATAGTTGATAGTATAGTTTAGATTGAAAAGGAAGGAAAGTCTTCCCTTTGAATACTTTGTAAGAAGTTGTCATGTATGCTTTCATAATAAAAGAATTTTCATTGATGGTGAATTCTTCTTTGTTGTGAATAGTTGTTGAGGCTTCTTCGTCCTTCCAATTCACGTAGCATCTTAAAGTAGCTTAAAGTAAAGTAGGTTTTATTTCATGCAAGTACTTAGCAATTGTGGAATGTGGTGATCGATTTGAACAAGACTTCGTTTGTCCATACCACTAGCGAGCTCACTAACGGTGGGTTCGCCTTGCGTGGTCAACTGGAACTTTGTGAAACTTAACTTCGATTATGGTTTATATGTTGGCATGCGTCATTGTGATGGTGTCTTCATGCTAGATCGTGATCTGAACATCTTGAGTCACTCCTCTGAAGATTGCACCAGTTTCGCGAAAGCTGTCCGAAGTGAGGCAAAACGGAGCTTGGTTGAAGTCTGTGAGAATTGATCGCCGTGTTCCACGTTTTAGAGTAGACTAGAACATTCTTATCCCTACACTCATTTAATTTCAGTTCATTTCCTATTAGAATTAGGAAACTTGTGCTCACTTGCCTAATCATCCCAATCATATGAAAGCCCTTAGTCCACTGTCTGCTGTCATCTTTCGAACAATTGTGTAAGTCCCCTCGTGAGAACACAGCAACTCACATCAAACCAACTGAGGGTATTCTAAGTATTCGGAACCTTGGAGTTGAAAGCATGATCTTACTCGCAACCTTAGCATGCTGAATACTTTGTTCAAGAGAGGATAGGGTATCCGTTGGGAAACTTTATTCTATGTTGGTGCGGTCTCAAAAACCACGTCAACAGGTTACCAATTACTTTGATCAGGGAGTGTGAAGTTGTGCCGGTTCCAGACCAGGTGAACGAAGATATGGACGTTGTCCATCCGGATTATGCAGCAGTGAGAGATACTCCACTCCCACCTCCAGATTGGTCAGAACCTGAGATTGCAGATTTGGACACACTTTCTATTCCTGTCCTGACGTTTACCAGAGCATGGGTCGACAGGCGTGTAAGCAGATTGAAGAGTAGGTCAATTGCTTTGACTTACAATATGATGGGAGATCACAGAACACCCACCACGTGCAGGAAGATAATCAGCCACCACGGAGAGAGTCGGTTGGCCAAAGTGTCAACGCACCTGTTAGGGTTGATCAGCAGGATGACGAGGGGACTATTACTGACCCTCAGTTTCAGCAAGAGTTAGAGGCGGCTATGAATGATGATGATGATATAGTCTCAGGGGACACTCAGCCACTTGAGGACGATGAGCCTCGCCAGAATGATATAGAAGTTGAGCAAGTTCGAGAAGTAGAGGCACAGGAACAACAGCCCTTTGATATACGGTACGATGTGCCTGATTGGCTTAAGGATAGAATGAGGAGAAGCCCCAGTGAGGAGATTGATCCAGCAGTTGAGATGGAAGAGTTCTTGAATAGGATCAGTGCACCTCCACAGAAGAAGAAAGCAAGAAAATTTTCAAGGATATCCACTGAAGAGGATGGTTCCCGCACTCTTCATGTAGCTGTGCCACGAGTTGATTGTGACCGAAATGAAGCAGTGCCTGAGAATTATGTGGTCACGACTTTGGAGTTGGGACGCCCCACTGGTGCGCAGATTGTAGAGTGTGATAACTCCTATCTTGCCCTCAAAGATAGATTATTCAAGAAGGAAGGAAAATACAAAAGGTTGAAAAGAGAACACAAGGCTTTAATTGGGTATGTACAACAGTTGTCTCGTTCTTGAGGGCAGGAGATTCCAGTAATAGAGCCTCCAGCAGAGATACCTAGAGAGTCAATCAGTGGATTGATGGAGTTAGGAAAGATGGCACAGGAAGCAGACAAGTGGGTCACAGGAGTTCGTGCTGAGACAGAGAAGTTTATGGAGGACCTTGCTTTTTCTTTTCAGCAGGCCTCTAGTATTTTGGCACGGATGGAGGCAATTGATCATGCTTGGGGCGATGCTTCTATCTATCAGAGTAAAGTAATTCAGCGTCTTGAGGCATTGAGACATGTTCTGTTGCGATCGTTGATTGATGCAGGTGTCATTCAGGAGAATGACCGATATGATTTCTCTCGATGGTATTCTTCAGCGATCACAGGGCGTGGTTTCTTCGACGCGGCACAGGCGGATTCAGCCAGGATACATAAGGCCATGGCCAATATCATTGATGGAGTTCAGAATACCTTTGAGGCCATATTTGCTAGGCAGCTGAATCCAGATGAGGTTAATGTTGAGGGTTAGGCTGGTGCCTTTCTTTTCAAAGGTGAAGACCTTTACACGGGATGACTTTGAGAACACCTCCACTTTCTCCAGTTTGATTCAGAGTACGCAGGATTCCTTAGCTGCTTGGAGGAAGTCATGTGCAAGGCATGAGCATTCAACCACAGTGTTAGAGTTTCAGCTAGATTGCATTCCACCCATTTCAGTTCAGGAGGTTGAGGCTGTACTTAGCAGGTTCGTTGAGTTTGCAGCCAGAGAGAAGGAGAACGGGAATGCACTACTGGACGAGGATCTTCTAGAAGACTGATCGTGGGCATTAATTGCCTTTACTATTTTTGGGAGTGAGTGGGAATCTTTGATTCATTTAATGTACCACTCCCCATTCTGGCAGTTTTTAGGGTTAGGGCTGAGGTGGCACGATTTTAGCCACTCTATTGATTATAACCCTAGCCGTCTTTTGGATTGGGCTAGCTATATAAAGGGGGAGTCCCCCTCATTTGTAATTCATTAGATTAGAGGCAGATATCAGACATTAGCAATAGAGCTAGAGGCTAGAGAGTAGAGCATTGTAGACATTTTGCATAGTGTGGAGAAGAAAGAAAGTTTTCCCTTTGAAAACTTTTGTGGAGATTGTTGTGTAACACTTTTCATGATAATAGATCTTTTCATTGATGGTGGAATTCGTCTTGTCATGAATAGCTAGCAAGGTCTCTTCTTCCTTTCGTATCCAAGTAGCATAATTTTGATTTCATGCAAGTAGTTTACTTTGATGTGTGGTGTTTTATTGAGGTAGCTTCACTTTATTCCATACCACTAGCGGCTTGTTGATGATAAGTTCGCCTTGCATGGTCCACTGGAAATTACCTTGAGCTCAACTTCGATTGTGGTTTGTATGCTTATATGCGTCGTTGTGATGGTGTATGTATGCTAAATCATAATTTGAACATCCTTTGCTATCCCTTTGAAGATTGCACCAATTTTATCGAGGCTGTCCGATGCGAGGCTAGGTAAAATTCGGTTGAAGTCTATTGAAACGAAGCTCCACATATCCTGCATTTAGAATAGAACACAAGTTTCTTAGGCCCTATACTTTTTACTTTCTGCATATTTCTGATTAGTCTTAGGAAAACGAGCTATATTGCCAAATCATACACGCAAGAACCCCTTCAAAGCATACACCGACTGTTAATTGCAAGAAGTCTGAACAATTGCGTAAGTCCCCTCGTAAGAACACAGCAATACACATCAACCAACTAAGTCTATTCGCATTAAAGGAACCTTGGAGTTGAAAGCATGAACTCACTCGCAATCTTAGCATGCTGAATACTTTGATCAAGAGATAATAGAGTATCCGTTGGGAAACTTTGTTCTGTGTTGGTGCGGTCTCAAAAACCACGTCAACAGGGCGCATTTAGCATGTAGAAGGATAAGCCATAGCTTCATGGGCGCATTTTGATAGTGGAGGGGGATTTACACTTCCAACGCCTTAGAATTTTCTAACACTTTGACATTGCATGAGGGCGCATTTAGACAGGTGAGGAGGATTTAAGTCCATGCCTTAGAAACTTTTTGTATGCTTGATGATGAGGGCGCATTTAGGATGTGCAGGAGATTGAACCTTAACACTTTGAATTTCCTTAGCCACCACTTTGAAGAGGGCGCATTTCACATATGGAGGTGGAAAAACTCCATGCCTTAGAAATTTTTTTAACATCTCCATCCATCCTTGGGCGCATTTTGATGGTCCTGTAGGATATCTTCAACACTTAGCATTTTTTATCAACTGCCAACTTGAAGTGGGCGCATTTGAGGGGTCCTGCAGGATGTTGAGTTCAGACTTAGAATTTTCTAGCCTCCATCACCTTGAGGGCGCATTTTGATGTATGACTAGGATGAACTCCAGACTTAGGCGTTTTTTTCTCATCCTCACCAGCCAGCTCAATACTTACTAAAAATAGTAAGTCCTTTGATTTTCACATCTCTGAAGCTCGGACTGATTTGAAATTTTAAACACTGGATCTTCATGACCTTGTTAGCTTGTTCATACTGCCATCTCGAGCTGACCTGCTAAACATAGTATGTTTCTGAAGGTGGTTTACTATTTATAGCAACCGCTTGATTCTGAGACCTCCACAACTCCGTTTGTCTTGAAATTTGAATGACGTGCTCCTCATCGGATGACTTGCCCATTCACACTAGCGCCTATTGCTGATTTACTATTTTTAGCCAGTTTCTAGAACACCTTACTATATATAGTAAGTGCTCCGTTTTCCTTCAAATTTTAATGGTGGATAGCTTGAAAGATGCTGATCGTAGTGGGATACACCGGTTTTCGAAAATTCTGACATTTTACCCCTCATTTTGGGTCTCGAAGCTGGTAACCCTAATTTGACTTGCATGTATATCAAATGACCTCCGTTTGACTTCGTTTCTGTTGCACTTCGCCCTGTTTGTGATTCTAATGCGCTGGGTAGTTGTCGGAATGGACCTGCTAAAAATAGTAAGTCTCTGAAAAATTATCATCTCCGCTTGCATGTCACACCACTGCGTAGCTCTTGAAAAACCCATAAAGAATCATCAAACATGCAAAGAAAACCCTGACATGCAAACCCTAAAAATACCCTCTGAAGGCAGCTTCTAAAAAAGTCCTAATCCTGGTTTGCATGTTATATCGTTGCGAAGGTCTCGAAAAACCCAAAAGGAATATGCAGACATGCAAAGAAAATCTCAACATGCAAACCCTAAAAATAGCCCCTGAAGGCTGAACACTAAAAGTCGTCGTCTTATTTTGCATGTTACATCGTCGCGTAGGTTTCAGAAAACCCAGAAGGAATCTACAGACATGCATTGAATAATTTCACATATAAACCCTAAAATCTGCTTCGGAAGCTGAACTTACTAAAAATAGACAATTGTTTGTTCTGGCTCAAAACTTGCAGACGAGCAGCTTGACATGTTCTAGATGCAGTGTGACTGTTGAAACTTCAAAAGTGTTGAGAGAACGCCCTGAATTGTACACTTACTAAAATAGTAAGTTGTCAGAATTCACTAAAATTTAGCTGGAAACCTACTGGAAGTATGCTGACTGTGATGCCAACCTCAGATTCCAACTTATTTGTCCCATTTGACCTTAAATTGACTAGGGCAGCACAAACCCTAATTCTACAGACTTGGCCAAAATTTCACGTTTAAGCTCACAGATGGGCACATCCCCAGAAAGCGGACAACAGAAAGAGACAAAAAGAGAGAGAGAGAGAGACAAAACCAAAGCCAAAAGACCAGAATGGAGCAAAAATTAGGAGGTATCCATTTTGAATGGGGCGATGTGTGAAAAGGTCACAACAAGACGCATTTTGCCTCCAAACAAAATTGTGTTGAGACGACTTATGAAGGTTCGTGAGGCACTGTAATATGGTCATCAGCCCTAATTGGTCCATATGGAGGAAATCTAGCACTGAAAGCGAAAAAGGGAAAACAAGGTTAAGCAAATGATCCTAGATGATAGTTGGTGGGATTGTGTTGAGTATATCCTCAGTTTCACTGAGCCCATATTGAGCATGATTTGTTACACTGACATGGATAGACCTTGTGTGGGCCAAGTATATGATGGTATCAACTCAATGATTGAGAAGATGAAAACCATCATCAATGCAAAAGAGGAAGATCCTAAAGAAAAGTTCTTCAAAGAGCTACATGAAATCATTGTAGATAGATGGAACAAAATGTCATGTCCCCTTCTCAGTGACATCTCTCGGAGTACAGGATTGGCCTATCACACGATCCTCGTAGGCCGATAGACTGGATAGAGGGTCACTTCGGAGCTTGGCTCAGCTTCAGTTAGCAGAGTTTGATCAGTAGTCTTTCGTTCGGGCTCGATCGGAGACTTTTTGCACTATATTTTTAGCAGCTCCTCAAGGGCCGGCCAAGTGGGGGACCCCCTCGCTATTTTGAAGGCATGAGATTGGCAAATACTAAAAATCACTTCCAAGCACTGCCACCGACGGAACAGCCATCTGATGAGTAACGGAGAAATATTAATATTTAATTGTATTAATTAAATACACTATTTAATGATTATAATATAAAGTTATACTACAATTATAACTTGGCGATTCTTCTTGAGGGGTACCATCATCGTAAGGGGTCATTTTGGCATTTAAATTCATATTAAAATATTTGGCTGAGACTATGGAGAAATTAAAAGATTAAAAGTCAAATATTAATTAAAAACCCTATTTTTAAGTAAATCGCACTTTTCAGCCTTATAGTGAATTTGCCTTGGGAATTGTGCGATTATGAGATTATTGAATTTTGAGAACTGATCAAATTGATCTGAGCAAGAGACTTTAGGGTTTCGAGTTCGAATTCCTTGGGGAACGAGCCATCTCCACTGGAAGCAATTCAGAGGGTGTGAAATACCACTTGATTTATTGCAGCAGAGGTTTCTTCAGACAGAGGAAATCACAGAGCTTCAGAGAATATTCAATCTTCAGAGTTTATTCAGTGTTTGCTTTCAGAGAGCATCTATTCATCTAGGCACACCATTTACAGAGACTTGGACATTGATTTTGAGGAGGCCGTACAATCTTTAATGCTGTTTCTGACAGGCCGTACTATTCTGTCAGGCCGTACCTGCTCAAAAGACGTGTTTCTTCATCCTTTGAGAAACGCCTTCTAGATTTGCTTCAAACTCTCATCACTGGAGGCTCGCGATATCGAGTCATCTGCACCACCATTCGTAGGGAGAAGAGCATTGCCAACTCAGCTGCACAAATCGGGTATCTTCAACTGCTAAGTTGGTTTACTGTGTTTTACATTGTACTATTATTTTTCTCATTGCATGTCAGTAGATCATTTATGTAACTGTCCCGGAAGAACAAATAATAGATTGGCATTTGTACTGGCATCAAAATCTCCTGTTATCAGAGTAGAAGTATTTTATTTAAATTTATTATTATTTTTCAAGCAAAATCGTACCATTCATTTATTGCTCCAAAAACTCAAAAATTGCAAAAAAACCAAAAACGTCAGAAAAGATTCAGAAAACTGTCAGATTCGGAGAATAGGGGAAACTAGGGTTTCTACAGTGGTATCAGAGCTAAATCCTGCCATCCTGAGGGTTTAGCCATCATATGCAGCCGGAAGAGTTTGATACATACAGGTACTATACTCGCAGACGTGCCTTGATTGAAAGGCAACGCAGTTTGAGCAGGCAGCCAGAAAACATGGTCAATGTGAATTGACGTATGCATAGACGTATGTGTACCTAGACGCAGGCGATCCCACGTAATACCGCAGATCAAGACGATCCGTAGGTCTCTTTGGCTTGCAACTCGCAGATTCGCAAGGTGACGCCGTCTGGCGATGTATTACGCCAGTGCAGCAAAGAGTAATCAGCAGGACGTTCTGGTGAGACCGCCGTCGCACAAATCGCGACGCATGACGTGAGTGATGCATCACGAGCCTTGTGACGTTGTCAATGGATGTTACATAGGCCTGCTACTAGGCCTACTTTCACGAGACTGGAGCCCGATGAGGCTATACCAGATGAGGAGCACGAGGATTTGTTTGCTGATAACCTTATGGCAGCGAACGAGGAGTGGGAGTTGATACCACCTGCGGTCAGAGAGAGGATTACCTTCGACCGTTTTGTCACTCAGAGGAGAGAACACAACAGGGCTCGTCAGGATTGGAGACCCAGATACCAGAACAATGATTTGAAACATGCAACAAACAGGCTGAATCTGGGGATGTTCGATGGTAGTGGGAAGATGACAGCCCAAGCTTGGATTAGCAAGCTTGATACATTCCTCACTTTGCGTCCGATGGCTGAGAGAGACGCTATTAGATATGCTACACTGCACCTCGAGGGAGTTGCCTATGATTGGTGGCACCACGGCATGGTGACACTACATCATGACAGGATCACTTCATACCAGGAGTTCGTGGATAGATTGGTGGAGAGGTTTGATAGGAAGGATCCGGAAACCTACTTCAGAGATTTGGCACAGTTGAGGCAGAGTGGCAGTCTAGAGACTTATATCAGTGACTTTCAGAGGCTATCCGTCATGGTTCCGAACATATCAGATAGGAGATTGGCAGTACTCTTCATGGAGGGTTTGACAGAGCCACTGAGAGGCTGGATCAAAGCCTTTGATCCTCCATCATTACAGGAGGCGATGAAGAAAGCACGGAACATGGAGTTAGCAGCCCCGTCGAGTAGATTCAACTCCAGAGGTTCTTCATCGTTTAGAGATAACAAGGGCTTTAATAAAAATAAGGATAAATCTGATTATAACAAGGAAAAATCAGACTTTAAAAACGATTCGAAAGGTAAATCTGCATTCCCACCTTTGGATCGTGAGGCCCTTAATGACCTTCGCAGGAAGAAGCTTTGCTTCTACTGCAAGGGACCATATGACGCCAATCACGATTGTCAACTAAGACCTAAGGGCAAGGCAAATCGGGTGATGTGGGCGTATTATGAGGACTCCGAATTAGAAAATTCCGAACAGCAAGAGCATTCAAACGATCTCGCAGTCGGCATGTAATCCCAGAGCAGACGAGCCCGAAGCCGTACGAGGCCCGCTTATCTAGCATTCGCCAGGAGGGTTCTTCCGCTTCGTGGTGTTAGCGTGACGAGGGTCATTACCCTATTGGATACAGGAGCCACGCGATAATTTCAGGATGCCAGGGTTCGCTGGGACTCATCACTGAGGAGTTCGAGGGCATCAGAGTCAAAGTGGCAGATGGATACACTTTGAGATGCGAGCGCATGATTAAGGATCTCCCTTTACGCTTGAACAACTAAGTTCAAGGCAAATTATTATGTTGTTAATATGGGAGACATTGATTTGGTCTTGGGAATGAAGTGGTTACATTCATTGGAGGAGGTCACACTTCGTCTCAAGGACATGGAGATTCGTTTTGAGGTCGACGGGAAGACTCACATACTTAAGGCAATACGGGACAGCGACCTTAAAACAATTTCTTTTCGCCGAATGGAGCGGCTCATGCGTCATGACATGGTAGAGTGGGTTGCAGAGTGTCATTTAGCACCTTTACAGGAGGGACAGCAAAAGACAGAATATCATCCTGACATTCAGAAGTTGAGAATCAAGCATGACAAGGTGTTCAGTGATATTCCGCCAGGTAGACCTCCAGACAGAGGCATAGAGCACATCATTGAGTTCGAGGAGGGTGCGAAACCCGTTATGATAACTCCTTACAGGCATCCTAAAAGATTAAAGGATGAGATCGAGAAGACAATAAAGGAGTTACTTGCTATGGGTCATATTCGACCTAGCAAATCACCGTTCGCTTCTTCTGTTGTATTGGTGAAGAAGAAGGATGGAACGTTACGTATGTGCATTGATTACAGGGTCCCGAATAAGAGGACAATCAAGAATAGATACCCGATACCGAGGATTGATGAGCTTATTGATGAGCTCCATGGAGTTCAAGTATTTTACTTCAAAATTGATTTACTTGGCCGTTATCATCGCATCGTAGTCCCAGAGCAGACATAGAGAAGACACTTCTATTGTCATTGTGGGCACTTCGAGTTCGTAGTGACGCCATTGGGCTCACTAACGCCCAATTTTCCACGAATGTGGTTTTTCATTCATTGCTGAGGAGGTTTGTGTTGGTCTTTTTCGATGACATCCTGATCTACAGTAGGACTTGGCAGGAGCACTTGGCTCATTTGGAGACCGTGTTGAGTATCTTGGAGAGGGAGTCCTTGTACGCCAAGGAATCCAAGTGTGACTTGGGAATGACCGAATTGCTTTATCTTGGTCATATTATCAGTGCGGATGGAGTGCGCATGGATCCTGAAAAGATCCGCGCCATTATTGATTGGCCCACACCGGCAAACCTGACACAGTTGAGAGGGTTTCTCGGTTTGTGTGGATTTTACCGTAGGTTCGTGAATGGTTATTCACGACATGCAGCCCCGATGACAGATTTGATGAAGAAGGGGGCATTTGTTTGGACTTCTGAGGCACAGGAGTGTTTTATGAAGTTCAAGGAGTTGATGACCACATGCCCTGTTTTGGCACTACCCGACTTTACGAAGCCGTTTGAGCT
>VDFB02248592.1:0-43054 GCA_007258455.2 Sequoia sempervirens | reverse complement strand
TTACTATTCATAGTAAATCATCCTCAGAAATGGGCTAAAAATAGCAGACCGACTAAAAATGGCAGTGTCGACAGGACAACAAGGTCATGAGGATGCAGTGTGCAAAATTTCAAGTCATTCTGAGCTTCAGAGATGCAAAATCAGAAGGCTTACTATAAATAGCAGGGCACAGAGAAGTTGGATAAAACAGGGAAAAATGGCTAAGTATTGGGCTTCATCCTGCAGCTACCTGAAAATGCGCCCTCAAGGTATTGGAAGCATAAAAAAATTTCTTAGTAAGGATATCCTCCACCTCCCTTTGAAATGCGCCAAGTTTAACAATAAGTCAAAGGTGGTCAAGGCGTGGTAAATTTTCATCCTCCAGTACCTAGCAAATGCGCCCAGCCACTAGCATGTTCAAACGCGCCCAAGAGGAGTTAACAAGAAAGTCAAAAGGGTCAATGATATTTCATCCCTCACCACCCCTCATATGCGCCCTCAAGCTAATAGCATGCAAAAGTTGCTAAGGCGTGAGTTTCATCCTATTCCCTAGGCTAAATGCGCCCATGTGCAAGCAAGGTCAAAAAGACAAAAAGAGTCAAAGGGCGTTCATCCCTCTCACCCCCTTAAATGCGCCCAACTTTCTAAAATCCTCTTGAACAAGTGAAATGCGCCATGTTTGAAAGCTAGTCAAAGGAGGATTAAAGGCGTTACAAGTTTATCCTCCACCTCATATGAAATGCGCCCATCCTCTTGGACATGTCATATGCGCCCATGTAAGCTAAGAAGAAGACAAGAATGGTTGACTTTCTTCCCCTCCCTTTGAATGCGCCCAAGGTGAATATTGCTATGGCGTTGAAATAAGAATATCCTCTTCTAAGTAGGAAATGCGCCCAAGACTGAAGTAAAGTGTGAAATAAAATGCAGGGCGTTGAAAATATTCCCTAGGCGTGGTTATTATCCTTCCTCAAGTGCCAAATGCGCTCAAGTATGTGTAGTGTGGTGAATGGGAATTTGAATATGCTAGGCGCGCTGAATATCCTTCAACAAATGTAATATGCGCCTAAGGTGTTGAGGTGGTGGAAGCATAGATGTTAAAGGTGCTAAGTGATAAAAACATTTTCTAAGTGTGAGGTGCGCCTAGGATGGTGTGAATGAAATATGTTGGGCATTGAGAGTAAAATATTCTCCATGGCGTAATATGTGCTTTCAAGAATTTTCTAAGAGAGTTGAAAATTTCTCTGGGTAGACAAAATTTCTCCATAGGAAAAATGGATCGAGGAATGAATAAAGTTTTCTAAGGGAAAAAAAAAATTCAAAATGCTAAGTGATACAAAATTTTCTAAGGCACAAAATATTTTCTTCCTCTAGAAAATGCGCCTAGACTCTGAGGTGGTGAAATTTCTCAAGATGTGAGCAAAATTGTTGGAAGTGAAGTCCGATGATGCCAGCTGCACAAGGTCAACAAAAATATTGTCAAGTCAGAGCAACAAGAAATGTTCCACGGTGTTGAGGCAAGAATAAATTTTCTAAAATTATTTTTCCAAGGTGCAAAATTAAAGAATTAAATGAACTGTTCATTGTGCACCCATGAGTTCGGCGTTAGAAGGAAATTTTCTTACGGGTATTGAAGATTATCGATAAGGAATAGATTTTAAGGTCTTCCACAGCTTGCCGAGGATTTTGAGGTAAAGATTTTAAATGGGCACCAGGTTGATGAATTTCCTAAGGGAAATTTGAAATTTTTCTAAGGCAAATGTGAAGAAAATGTGTTTTCAAGGTAAAATCCTCCAGACAATGAATTTGAAAGTGATCGCCTAGATGATTTTTGATCGAGTTCCTGATGAAGGTATTTCTTCTCGAGTCTGAGTTGGATGAAATGGCAAAGTGAAGTATGCCTAGGCAAAATACAAGATAGGTTAAAAATTTGGCTAAGGCATGAAGAATCATGAAGAAGGCAGAAGTTGGCTAGTGAAGGCGATGAACGCTTGGAAGTTAGAGCGCGAAAATCTTGGTAAGTAAGTTGAATTTATATTGTGAAGTGTTCTGATGCTCTTTTCCTTGCTTGTTTTGCAGGAAGAACGTCGGGACCAAACGTTGATGATTTAAGTGATCCAAGATGACATTTCAACCTCGAAGGAAGAAAATTTGCAAGAAAATGGCTAAGTGTTGAGACTTAGTATAACTCAAGTGACAAAGGCGAAGTTGAAGAATGACGTCAAGAAGAAGATCGAGAACAGTGTGAACGCGTCTACAAACGGGAATCTTCTAGAAGGATGATGGACATTATGGCTCATTTACTACCCACTCTCCTTTGTGGCGTTTTGGGGCAAATCTTGTTTAGGGCTGAGGTGGCACAATCTGGGCCATTCGGTGATTGTAATCTAACCGTCCCGTTGGACTTGAATAAAACTACAAGGAGTCCCCCTCATTTGCCTCATTAGATTTAGAGGTAGAAGCAAAGCTTAGAGGAGTAGAGAGAAGTTGATAGAGTAGAAAGTAAAGTAGTGTAGATTGAAAAGGAAGGAAAGTCTTCCCTTTGGATACTTTGTAAGAAGTTGTCATGTATGCTTTCATAATAAAAGAATTTTCATTGATGGTGAATTCTTCTTTGTTGTGAATAGTTGTTGAGGCTTCTTCGTCCTTCCAATTCACGTAGCATCTTGAAGTAGCATAAAGTAAAGTAGATTTCATTTCATGCAAGTACTTAGCAATTGTGGAATGTGGTGCTCGATTTGAACAAGACTTCGTTGTCCATACCACTAGCGGGCTCGCTGACGGTGGGTTCGCCTTGCGTGGTCAACTGGAACTTTGTGAAGCTTAATTTCGATTATGGTTTATATGTTGGCATGCGTCGTTGTGATGGTGTCTTCATGCTAAATCGTGATCTGAACATCTTGAGTCATTCCTTTGAAGATTGCACAGTTCATTGTCGAAGTGAGGCAAAAGCGGAGCTTAGTTTGAAGTCTGTGAGAATTGATCGCTTGTGTCCACGCTTTAGAGTAGACTAGAACACTCTTATCCCTACACTCATTTAATTTCAGTTCATTTCTGGTTAGAATTAGGAAACTTGTGCTCACTTGCCAAATCATTTGAATTACACGAAATCCCTTAATCCACTTCTTTGTTAGCGTGAACAATTGTGTAAGTCCCCTGGTGAGAACCATGAAACTCATCAAACCAATCTAAGTATTGAACTTTGGAGTTGAAAGTATGATCTTACGCAATCTTAGCATGTTGAATACTTTGTTCAAGAGGAGAGGGGCTCCGTTGAAACTTTATTCGTGTTGATGGGTCTCAAAAACCGACTGATGACCAATTGTTGCTGATGACTGACATGACACTTACCAAAGTCCATATTTGACTTGCCCAGAACTGTATTTTGACATCATTCTAGCAAGGTTTAGACTCTTTTAAGCAAAATGCCTTAATGAAGCAAAAAAATTGGTTTGGGTACAACATTAGGCTTCGTCTGGTGACCATGTCGAATAGTTACGGCATAGGAGAACCCTAGAATCTCTGTGTTATGTAGACTAGTGACTTATGATTTGGGCATCGGAGTTAGGACTTTTCCCTAATTACCTAAAAACTTGGGGTTTCCTAAAAACCTAACCTAAAAATCACCTAAAACAAGACTACCTAAATCACCTAAAATGCGACAAAACATCACATAATGGGGAAACACAATACGACATAACGATAAAGTATAAAAAAGTATTTACAAAATATTTACAAGTATCACTCCTCCCCCAGAGGGTTGAAGTGCTTGAGATACTGCCCGCTATAAGGAAGTGGGAAGAGCCTTCCATCCTGATGCGAGAGAATGTATGTGTTCTCTCCTACGGATTCATGAATCTGAAAGGGCCCTAACCACAAGGAATCAAATTTACCGTGCATTCCTTTAGGTTCATACCTTTTGTCCCACAAAAGGACTTGATCTCCGACTTCGAAGTCTCTCTAACGAGCCTTCTTGTCAAAAATATTTTTCACTCACTCCTGGTGCTGAGTGATCTTATCAACAACCTCCACCCTCTTTTCTTCAAGTTTCAATAGGTACAATATCCGCTTTTGAATAGGGTCTTTGATCTCTTCATCCTCCAATGTAGATGCCAACTGCAAAGCGGACAACTCCAAAGTGATGGGCAGACTTGCTTCTGTACCATACAAAAGTACGAAGGGCGAGGTGCTGATAGCTCTTTTAGGAGTTATACGAGCAGCCCAAAGAGCATCATATAGCTTGGTGTGCCAAGCTCGTTGATTTGACTCAACTAACTTGTGCACAATTGTGACTATGTTTTTATTCAATGATTCGGCCTGTCCATTACCCTGAGGGTAATAATCCGATGAATGTGACATGATGCCGTGATCAAAACAAAAACTCAAAATCTCCTCTGACGAGAAGCATGTTGCATTATCAGCCACAATTTTTTGAGGAACTCCGAAGAGAGAAACGATATTCTCCTTTAAAAAGTTGCAAACAACTTCAGAAGTAGCTCGTTTGGTAGGAACTGCCTCAACCCACTTCGTGAAATAATTTGTTGCTGTCAAGACATAGACATGCCCCTTGCTGGAACTCGGGTTGATAGGACCTACAAAATCAATACCCCATTGCTGAAATGGAGCATTAATGATAACTGGCCTGAGTGGAGTAGCTGCCAATCTGAATTTGCTGGCAAACTGTTGACATAGCTGACATTTATACACCCATTCATATGCGTCGTGGAACATAGTCGGCCAATAAAATTGTGCTCGCAAGATTTTGAATGCAGTGACCCTCGATGAAAAGTGTCCTCCGCATGCTTGATTGTGAAAAGCATCCAACAAACTCTATTGCTGGTCTCTACCGACGCATAAAAGGAAAGTTCCATCAAGGCTACACTTGTACAAAATGTTTTTAATAAGCACAAAGTTTTGTGCTCTTAACTTCAATGTTCTCTTCTACTGTTTGTCCATGTGACGTGGACATTCTCCATATGTTGAATAATACCACAAGGATGTGTACCATTCCTCCGCAGAATCAACAAATAGGGCCAAAGGAAGATCCTCTTCAATTTCTTGTTCAGGATCAACTCCACCATTGCTCTGAAGCTTACGATCTCCATCCTTTGCCATAATCGACAAAGACCTTGCTCGTGGACGAGCTTGGTTGACTTCATTTCTAGATCATATTCTTGAACTTTTGCGATCCAGTTTCCTCTCTTCTTGCTCATCTCCTGTTGAGTTAGCACACTTTTAACTACTGGATTGGTGACAAACACCGTTGTATGAGAATTCAAGGGATAGAACCTAAAATTCTTGACAGCTCTGATGACAGCATACACATTCTTCTCAATCTGAGAATAGCACATCTCAACATCCTTAAAATTAGAACTCATAAAAGCAATAGGAGATTCTCCTTCTTTGCTGAGCTTCTGTGTCAAAATAGCAGACAGCGAGTGCTCTGATGCATAACAATAAAGGATAAAATCCTTTTGAAAGCCTGGCCGAACCAACATTGGTGCGTTAGCAATAGCTTCTTTGATCTTAATAAAGGCCTGTTGTCCTTCTTCTGTCCACACAAAAATGGACGTCTTTTTCATCATTGCTGAAATCTCCTTTGTCAGCTCTGAGAAATCAGGTACAAATCTTCGGATAAAGTTGAATTTTCCGAAAAAGGAGTGCACCTGCGTTTTGCTTGTAGGAAGAGACAGGTTTCTGATTGAATCCACCCGATTCGGATCTATTTTGGTCCCCTCTTTGGAAACGATGTGGCCAAGTAATTTGCCTTCCGTCACCGCAAAGATGGTCTTCTTTGGATTCAATGATATCTTGTGATACCTGCATCTTTCGAACACTTCCACGAGATGTGAAAAGTGATCACCCCGTTTATCTAAAAAAATTGTTAAGTCATCAAGGTAGGCGACTATAATCTTGTCCCTGAGATCCCCAAACGCCAAGTCCATGGCCCTTAGAAATGTAGCACTAGTGTTGATAAGGCCGAAAGGAATCCTTTCATAAGCAAACGTCCCCCATGGTGTGGTGAAATTTGTCTTAATCTGGTCCTCCTCTGCCACTGCAATCTGATTATAACCAGAAAAACCATCAAGAAGTGATAGCATCTCTGATCCAGTGACTGTCTGCAATGTATGCTCCATGATTGGTAAGGGATAGTTATCCTTTAAGGACGATTGATTTAAGTTCCTAAAATCAACACAAATCCTGATTTCACCATTCTTTTTCTGTACAGGAACTATATTGGACACCCAGGTGGAGTGATGAATAGGAAATATTATCCTTGAGTCCATTTTTTGAATCTCCGCATAAATAGTGCTTTGAATTTGCGGATTGTAATATCTTTGTTTCTGCCTGAAAGGCTTAACATTAGACTTTAGAGGAATTGTGTGTGACAATTCTATGGGTGTGAAGACTTTCAAGTCTTCATATGACCAGGAAAAAACATCCTTGTACTACTTGAACAAGGCAATAAACCTCTCAGTCTCCTCCGGAGTACAACACTTGCCTAAATTTACAAACTGAGGTTTGTCTTCAGTACCTATGTTGACTTGATTGTATTCTGAAGAAGTATTAACACTTGACCTCTTCTGATCTTGGATGTAGCGGTCATGCTTGTTGAAAATATCTTCTAAAGATACAAAACCTTTAGGAATCTGATTTCCTTTCAATTGTACGATCCCAATATTTGCATCTTCAAAATCTTCTAAAAGTAATTCTTTAGAAGGAGTGGTGCTTCCTTCAAAGAACAACTCTTTATAGTTATCTCCCATGACGAGAAATTCTTCAATATCATCATCGTCATCAAAGACTTGCTAGTTGTCTGAGTTATCAGGTACAGCTGACCTGTAAATCATCTCAATAGCAAATGAATTCTGACGAAAGTCAGAGTTTGGCATGAAAAGAGCAGTTGAAACTGCAAGAGCATCAACTTTTCTATTGTCTGTTCTTGGAATGTATTGGATGTTAAATGCATCAAACCAGTCGATTGTATTTCGCACCCTCTGTCTGTAGGATCGAAGACGACTATTCCTGACTTGGAAAAGATCTTTAATTTGTTTTACAATCAATTCTGCATCTCCTTCGACTCTAAGCAGTTTGATCCCCATATCCTTTGCGTTCTTAAGACCTAATAAAAGCGCCTCATATTCAGCAGTGTTATTGGTGCATTCAAATTGCAACCTATATGTGAATGGATATAGATAACCTTCAGGAGAAATCATGACTACTCCCACTCCTGAGCTTGATGTCGAGTAACTGCCATCAAATTGCATTGTCCACATTTTAGATTCTTCATTTGACAAACCTGTGGAAAGTGCAAATTTCTGACAATCTTTAGTCACTTTTGACACCATAGCATATGTGCCTGGACCTGTCTTGATATAACACTTGAGCATGTGGATCCTGGGACTTAACCACTGTAAACTTTGACTTTGTCTCAGGCTCCAGCTTGAATGTGCCCTTCTTTAATGGAATTGTCGTGAGCGACAAATCCATTTGAATTTCTCCTCCGAGATCTTTATAGAAACTCCTGCTAAGTAGCATCTCGTAGCTAGTAGGAATATCAGCCACCAAGATGGTCATCATGATCTTCTTCTTAGGACATGATGCTAGCCTTACTTGTGCATCTTTAAGTAGACTGATTAATGACATCGGCTTAGACTCAAGTGAGTAACACTTTTCTTGAGTAGGAATGCACGATAGTCCCAACGCATTCATAATCTATAGAGGCATAACGTTGTCGGAAGCTCCGCTGTCAATTATACAATTGCTCAATTTGAAGCCTCCTATATATAAGGATATATATAACGGTTTTGGCTTCTCTTCTGCAAGTACGAAGGACTGTAGTAATGTTGGTTGGGCAGCAGCCTTCTTTTTCACAACCTTTAAGATTCTATCCAACTGCTCTGGATGATCTTGTAAATACTCCAGTTGAGAGATTTGCACCTTCGTCTTCATCATAGAAGACACGATGTCGAAACTTGCTGAAGATGAATCTGGAGCAGTCGGCAAAATGTTTTCTTGTGAAGTTTTAGGATTGGAAGTAGAAGCTACTTCCTTTCCTTTTGCATTTGAATTCTACTTCTCTTCTTCCTCCTGTGCTTTGAAATGCTGTGCACGTGTGAACACAGGTGAGGTGATATTCTCATGATTAACCACAAGAGAAAAGTGGCGGTATTCTTCTTCTTGTTCTTCATTTATGGGTTCTCAATCAAAATACCCCATTGCGGAGTCGCCATCAAAATTGTCTATCTGTGATGAGACGACGTTTGAACTGGAAGGTACGAAACCTGAATCAGGAGCAGTATCGGAAAATCCCATGAGCTGATTTATTCTTTGGTTCTCTGGACATGTAGCACCGGTGTGTTCAACAGAATCATGGACTGTGGGCTTCTCAACTTCATTGTTTTGCTTTGGTTGTCCTTGCGGAAACTTTGACTTGTAGTTGTTATATGGTTGGAAGTTATTTCTCCTCGGCTGGTATTGCTGTTGTGGTTGAAAGGATGGTGGTGTGGGCAAGGCTGGTTGCCCTTGAGGGGGTGACTGTCTTTTCAGTATAGTCACCTCGTTTGCTACCTTCTGTAGCAATGGATCAGCCGACGCTTGTACGAGCGGTTTGATCGAATCATCCTTCATCTTGCCCGTCGTAACCATATTGTCTTCGAGCTTGATTGCTTCCTCTTGAAGGAGCTGTAGACTATCTTCTTCACTTATCTTCAAGAAAAAGGCTATTTCTGACAGCAATGCGCTGATGAAAGAACTCATTAGAATTTCGTCAGATGGATTTAAAGTGTGAGAAAGACGTGTAACAAGGCGGTTAAACCTTGCTACAAATTCTCTCATTGGTTCATGTTTCTCCATCTTCGAATTCGAGAGTTGTGAAAAAAGTCTGTGATTGTCCTCGACGGGCTTGAATTTTGCTAAGAACTTCTCACTCATGACGACCCAACTGGTGATAATGCCTGGTTCAAGATTGTTGAACCAGTCTGCTGCATTGTTCTCAAGATTCTCCACAAAGAGACGTACTGCGATGTCCTCATGTGCAACATGCAAGACGGAGCATGCCGCTGTGAATGCTGAATGATGTTCATCAGGATGTCTAGAACCATTGCCATGAAATCTTGGGAAAAACTTGCGTGAACCCTTGCGTAGTTCATGATGTCCTTGTAAAGCCAACGGTCCAATATTGTCACCCCAAGGGAAGGGGGTTGGACGTCTTGCGGTTCTTCCATTACGACCGTTGTGGTTATTGTTGTTGTTATGATCACCCATTTCTTCTGCTGGAATGGGAATCTCTTCTTCTAAAATTTCTCCTTCAGTAAATTGATCAGGAGCTTCTTGAAAGACAGGATCTAGTTGGATAGGAGGATTACCTCTCCTTCTAGTATATACTCGGTATGCCAGGATGCTTAATTCCACGCGGGAGGTGGCAAGACTACTCTACTTGCTGCGAGATCTACTTTCTCTTCTTCTTTATCCAGAGTTGTAGTCGCGTTTCTCCACTGAGTGGTAGATGTATGATTTTCAAAGATAAAAGTGCACAAGCTACTGATGATGTCTAACTGCTTTGCTTCGATGAAAACTAGATTCGGTTGTATAACAGGCGGAATTAGTGCTGGTTGTTGTACTGGAGTAGTAGGATGCCAAATAGTCATAACTGTGCAAAGTCTATGCTTTGATAAGTTTTCTTGCCTTGTGCCCCACGGTGGGCGCCAAAAAACTGTTGGCGTAACTAACACCTCTGGAGTGCAAGTTGGTACGGACAGCTATGCACATTGCGTGATGAGTGCTCTTCAAATTAGGAGGGAAAGCTCCCTCATTGTGCGGACAAAATGCTTGAAAAAGTAAACTAAACTAATTCCTATCTTTTTGTCTCAGCTGAAAGAGGCACAAGGTTTGCAATAAACTTCGAGCGTTGCAGCCAAAGATTTTCTGGTTTCGCAGGACTTAACTACAACTCAAAACTAACTAACTTAAACTATCCAATCCCCTCAAGAAATCAGAGCATGAGGAAACGGAGCGGGAATGATTTATATGATAACTTCTAAGACAAGATTTCCAAGGAGGTGACGACACCTTTCCGAAGCGTAGGCTGAAAGAAAAGTTATTGGCAACAACATCGGACGATGAACTCTACTTCTGAATTCCCAAGGAGGTGACGACACCTTTCCGAGGTGTAGACATGAAATAAGCTCATTAACACAATAACAACGAACGATAAGCCTTAATTCTAAATTCCCAAGGAGGTGACGACACCTTTTCGAGGTGTAGATATAAAATAAGCTTATAATCACAAGAACACAAAAACAATGATCATCCAACCAAAGTGAACAGATACATAATAGCAATATTACAGGCAAATCTGGCTTAGCATATATTACTATTGCGTGCAAAGGTTATGTACAAATGAGCAAAAGCTCTTATTTATAGACATCAAAAGGTGTAGGGAACCCTAAAATCACCTTGAGTCAACTACAGTCTTGCAAAACATGCAAGATTTATTGCTAAACCCTAATAAAGCAAACTATACAGTTAATTGGAAAGCTACCATCAGTTAACTAAAACATCTAATCTAAATGGACAATGTGCAAGCATGCACATCCTTATTGAAAGCAAGTTAATTGGAACACTACCATCAGTTAACGAAAACCCTAATGAAACTCCAAGTCCTGCAAAATATCTCCAAGGATAAGATAGACATGCGTGAATGGTCCCAACAAAGAGAACTGAAGATGAAAGTCGAGTTGTAATTGCATGCTCCTGATTCTGTCCTCGGAAATAACTGCAGGTTCTAACTGGGTGATCACTGCTTGTCAGCAACCTGAACAATCTTGGAAATATCTGTACACTTCAATTGGTAGTTCATCTGTTGATAACTCTGGCGGCTCCATAATTGAAGTGATGGCCACTATTTCTTCAGCAACTTTACGCTTCTCACACTTCCCACATTTTTTCACACCTTTCTCTATGAAAGAGTGATGCATGATGAAACTGCGAAGTTTGACTGCGAACCCTCTGGTGGTGAGAAATGCAAACGAAATTGCTGCACACGTAGAATTCCAATGGTATCAACCCTCTAAATTAGCCTTGGAAAGCTATCAGCTGTACGAGGCACGAAACCATGTGGACTTGAGTGACTACGCCTATCAACCCTCTGAATGCACTTGATACAAATCAGTGTCAGCTTTTCTGATGAAATCATGAATTAAGACCGATTTAGTCTTGAATTCAGTTTGCGTGAACTGCACTCTAAAAAACACGCTTGTTGACTGTAAACACGGCTATGTTCTGACAACTTTCTCCGGAAATCAAAAGGTCACCTGCTGAGCCTATTGGAGGGCAATTTTCGCCAAAAATTCTTGGACATGGGTTTTGTGCATAAAATGATTCTAAGATAACCCAGAATGTTAGAATTGCGAAAAAGTGCCTTTTAGCTTGACAAGCAAAAGCTTTTCCGAAAAAAGCAACTGGGGGCTGCAGGGGCTGCGAGGGGCAATTTTTTTTGAGAAAATCTTAAATATGGGTTTTGTCCAGAAGATGATTCTAAGACAACCCACAACGTCAAATTCGAAAAATATCGACTTTTACTCCACCATGCAAAGGAATTTCAGTTGAGAAAATTAAAGCTTCAAGAATCGATGCTCTAGAGTAAATTTCCCTGAAATTTCTAGCACATGGGTTTTATGAAGGAAGTCATGCTGAAACAACCCAGATAATTTGCTTTGTCAAAATTTGCCGAATTCTTGAACATGCGAAAGAAATTAAGACTCTTAATGGAAGAATTTAAGACAAAAGATTGAGGTTTTGATGTTTTTCTTCTGCTAAAATCGCTACCCTGTCTTGATATCTGTTGATGAATGTGGACCTGTACCTGCAAGGAAATTTGAGAACAATCTCTGTAGTGTCTTCGAATGTTGAATGCTGAAGAATTCGCCCACACAAGTGAGAAAATTCGCTTTGGTCTTCAACTGTGTGAGAGAAGAATGGACACCATCTTGAATAAATGGAAGAATTTTTTGCCTAATGGTGCCAACTGCAAGAATAAACCTTGACTAACAAAAGAAAGGTTCTGATTGGACCCTCTCCAGTTCGGCTGACACTGACTCGGAGTCTCGGATTACAAAATAATAATAAAATATTTAGTTCTCCTCACATGCAATTTTGTAATTAAATATTTACAAAAGGGCGCCAATAATAAATTATTGAAGAAAATCACCATTTTAATGCTTTGCATGCAAAAACTAAATTAAATATTATTTTATTAAGTTAACAAAAATCTTAACATCTGGATGCACTTAGCAAAATCCACTGATTCTAAAAAGTCTAAATTTGACTCTCCAGGTGTCCATTTGCAAAAGTTATGAGATTTTTCACTTACTTCCTATTTTATAGCTCACTGAAAGTTACAGTTGCCCCTGTTCAGCTCTGATTTATGAGAACTTGAGTGATGCTATGACTGAATTGAGATATCCATTGCGAAGTCTATAGAGCAAGGATGAAATGTCTGTTGGGAGCTGTAGCTGCTAAAATCAACGTTTGACACCTCAAAAAATCAGGCACCTTTGATTAAATTGATGCAAGGTCTCCAGACTTGGCCATTTCTCTGTTTTGCCATCCGGTGCTTCAATTTGCCGCTGCCAGTAAACGATGAACCCTACTGACTGGATGATAGGTTCATTGCGTGACTAGAAGAATTCTGCAACCAACGATTGTATGTAAGGCATCTGAAAGTTGCATTAGGAACCCCAAAAGCAAGGGCGCCCCTAGCCTGTGAAGGCACAATCACTAATTTGACAGAAGTGTAACTTTCATCTGGATGCCATACTTTGACCCCTGACACCGAGAGTTGAAGTGCTCCTATTCGCACACCGTCAGTCTCATCGCATAGCTTAGAACAATTTACAAGAGATGTCTTTGGAGGCGACAAAGTGAGAAAACTGCTTCTAAGACCTCAAAAAGAAGGGCGCATTTTCCAAGGGGGTATGTATTTTCCATAGTCATTTTTTCAGCTGTCTTCACTTTTCAGCAATCTATACTGACCTCTCACGTATGAGCATTTGAAAAATCTTGGAGGTTGATGGCTGGGTTTGTTGGATAGCTGGAGTAATTGCGCACAAGTCTCATGAAGTTTGCGAATGCTAAAAACCCCATCTAACAGGCCTAAAGGCTGTGCGCCCCTGGCCTACAGAGGTACAGGTGTGTGTTTCAACATTTCTCCACCCTCTAATTTACGTGCTTGGTAGAACCTCTGCCACGATCACCTAGAATGTTGGATCGTCTCGTGAACTAGTGCATTGCGGAGCTAGACTAGATTAGAAAAGATCTCAGGAAGACAACATCTGCAAATCCAACCATCTAAGGAGTCAAATTCAAGGACGCCCTTGGGCTACAAGGGCGCAAAAACTGCAAATTGACAGCCTTTGTGACGTTTCACCTCCTTGTACCTTCAACTTCTGACTTTGATTGCCGGAGTTCTGCACTTCAGATGACCTCGCTTGATAGCTCGTCGGAAAGCCAGACTAATTCTAAAGAGATTGAACATATCTTCAAGCACATGCAATAAGATCTGGGCCTTCAAAAAGAAGGGCGCCCCTGGGCTACAAGGGCGCAGATCTGCTCTCTGTTTGGAATCTCCATTTGTTTCATCCTCCGTAAATACTATTCTAAACACTGAAATGACCTTGTAGGAGTATAATTTTGTCGTGAAGCGCTTCTCCATCATCACATGTCTTGCTTTGAGTCCCAGGTTCAGGTTCTGACCTCCAGGTACTGACCAATTGCTGCTGATGACTGACATGACACTGACCAAAGTCCATATTTGACTTGCCCAAAACTGTATTTTGACATCATTCAAGCAAGGTTTAGACTCTTTTAAGCAAAATGCCTTAATGAAGCAAAAAATTTGGTTTGGGTACAACATTAGGAACCTTGTTCTCTTATGTTTTGACTGTAAGGCATCCAGATAATCTCAGAACCATTTGCAACTTCTATAAACCCCTTCACAAACATGCATACTTTGTTCTTGCTGACAATCATCATAATGGGAGTGTTCTGAGTGTTTCAAGTCACATACTTTGTTCATTTGGTTAGTGATTGAGAATGGGGATAGAGTAAGATGAACTTACTAACTTGTTAAGGTCCAATGCAGATCAAGATGCCTATGTACTCTTCCATCATTTTATTCACCTCTTTCTACTGTATTATGTGACAGTCTTCAGGTGTTTGTGTATTTGCAGTGATATTTTTCTCTCGGGGCTTGATCATGTGGAGATCACCTTGTACTCTGTACTACCAATCAAAGAAATCTTGGTAGCAGGAGCTACCTCTATATAAATAGTTATGTCTTAGGGTGACGATGACTCTTTAGGGCCTTGACTTGTACGCACCCTGTTGCTCCCACATGTAGAACTGCCCAGGAAGAACATTACTTCCAAGGTTATGGCACTGTAAACCACATCATCCAAATGGCTTGATTATGTATGGGAGACTGCTCTGTTGACTCACACGTATGTCATAGTCTTGATTGAACTGATTGCGTATGCTTGAGAATGAGTTTTGGTTGACAGTTCATCCGCTTGAGTATTGACATCGTTTCCCAAAATTAGATTCTTCTGACTGTATCCATAAAAAGGTCTATTGTCCCCTTTACCCACATTTCTAAGTAGAAGAGGTGTCCTGTATCTTCTTGGTCTAAAGCGGGGAACTTGTGTCAAAGAAATGGTAGAATAGAGGTCTATCTCCTGGACTGGGTTTCCTTTGTCTAAAATATGCAGTGGCAAAGGTGCATGTTCTTCTATATTCTTTTGTTTCTCAGTTAACAATGTTTGTTGATTGCAATACTCATTTGAATGCCATAAGCTTTTGTGGAAATCACACCACTTTCTGGTTTCCTTTGCCCTTCTGCCTTTAGGCCCAAATTTCTTCAGAGGAGGCTTTGGTTGGTGATTTTGGCTTTTCTAATCATGATGCTTGTCTAATTTGATGTCACCCTAGTCCTTCTTTGGATGTGATTTGTTGTCAGAAGTAATTTCTTTCTTGCCCTTACATTTGAGGTCTTCTTTGAAGATGTCAAACTGAAAGATGCTGTAGTGTTTGTGAAGTCTATGTTGCTTACTGTCATATTCACCGACTTTCTCTGACAAGGCATGGCATGCATTAGTATCTTGCACTGTCTGTTCTTGATCCAAATGCAATTGATGCAGTGATGTTTCTGGTCACGATAATTATTCGTACGGTAGTAATCCTTCCAAACGGCCTCTATATATTCTGTCCAAGTTTTGATTGGAGTATCATTTTGGTCAAGTGTCTAATTATCATTGTCTTTATCTACTGTTTTCTATTAATGGCTACTATTCCCAACATTTTTTTTACATTGGAAGCATCTTTTTGTTGTCAGCAAAATAATTTACAGAGATCTAATTCCAATCAGCCTACCATGTTATTTAGATCATTTGCATGTCAAAATTGACTTTTACTTTGAAAGTGTGTCAAATCCCTGAAGGGACTGCCTAATGAAAGAAGTGGATATATTTGGCATGACTTGTGAGTCGTGAAGATGCACTGTTGAGGTGTTCTTTATCTCCATTGGATTCTTAAGGGTTTCCTTGAGTAAGAGTTTGAGAGGATCTACTGTTCCATCTTTATTTGCTATCTTTGATCATTTGGATTGACAAGGAAGATATTTGAAGAGTTGTGCATCTTGAGACTGAACTTTCTATCATCCAAACTCATTCAATACATTCAAACAAGAAACAAATTGCTTTGATATCACTGATCTGAATTTGATTTGCAATCTAGTAGACAACACACTAAATTGAAGAAACTTAATCTATTAAAATGCAAGGAAGCACAACAAAGGCAAATGGATCTGATAAAAATAGGTGATAAATAATGCAATGCAATTGAAAGCTTTGTTGAAAATTAGAGTTATATAAAGGTAGAAATCTGTGCAAAGAAATGTTCTACTATGACACTACTTTGAGGCTTGAGCCCTTTTGGATGAAGCAACTCACTACGAACAATGAAGTATATTGAGAAAAAAAAAAATCAAGAAAGATGGAGTATTTCACCTTTGAAATCCAAAAAATCATTCATTATGCATGGATGAGGAGAAACTGGTTTGGCTGATATGGACAAACAGATTTGGCAATTATACTTGAATTTGGATCAAAATTCTGTTTTGCCATTTTTTGGTCTTTTAGAGTGGATATTGGTGGTAAAACTTTGCTTAACAGAATTTCTCACCCTTTCATTATATTGTATGTCCTAAGTTTTTTATACCGTTCTGTCTTGTGTCTTTTCAAGCTATGATTGCAAAGTTATGCCCCCAACAAGGTGACCTGATAGTTTTTTTGTCATTTTCTCTGAGTTTTGATCCATATTGCCAATTGAGTCAACAAATTCCTTGATGTAGGCATGGGTGATATGTCATGATCAAAGCATAGGTCAACTAGATTCATGTGTGATCTGTAAACGAACATAAAATTAGCTACCCTACACATACACCAAACAATAATAGAAAAGATAAAGTATCAACATATAGAGACATCAATTATGGGCTAAAATATTTTGATATATTATATTATTACATTTTCAAGAAATTTGAGAAGACTATTAACACCAACTAGGTAGAATCATGTTATGAAGATCATGGACAGGACTATATTTCATAGTTTTTCAGTTTAATTTCTTTTTGTGTAACCATCCTTAGTTTTTTCTTATCAGTAATGCTTTCTTATTGCTTTTTAAGTTTTTACCCCCCTTCTCATTTGTTGACGGGTCTCACTGGTTATGGCATTTTTCCTTTAACAGGAACACTTGTTCATTGTATGTGAACTTCTAAAGGCAAACTTGTATGAATTTTACAAGTTCAACAGGGAGTCTGGAGGAGAAGCATATTTCACTATGCCAAGATTACAGGTTGGTTTGTTACATCAAATATTGCATTTCTTCTAAGTATTTTTTTTGTTCAAATTTCTTTGCCTTCCACACAATGTTGATATGGTTTTCTCTTTAACTTGTCATCACTTTTTGATAAATTGCAGTCAATTGCTATCCAGTGTTTGGAGGCTCTGCAGTTCTTGCATAATCTTGGTCTTATTCATTGTGATCTGAAGCCTGAGAACATTCTTATGAAAAGCTACAGTAGGTGTGAGGTGAAGGTTATTGATCTTGGTAGTAGCTGTTTTGACACAGATTATCTCAGTTCAAACGTGCAGTCCCAATCCTATCGGGCGCCAGAGGTTATCCTTGGGCTTCCATATGATAATAGGATAGACATATGGTCTCTTGGATGCATCCTTCCTGAACTTTTCTTGGGAAATGTAAGATATTATTTATTTAGCATACTTTGATGGATGTTTCTTCTGAGTAAAAGTTTTGGAAAACATTAGTCTTCATATCATGGCTATGATATCAGAAAAAGGAAGAGTCTCACTAAGCTTTTGAAAATGTTGAGCTCTGTTTGGTATGAATCGACCTTGAGGACTAAGGTCTCAAACACCCCAAGTGAACTCTGTTTCATTTGTGTTGATTCTTGTCAGTATATGGTTATGCTACGATTTCTTGGAATATATCCTTAAATTCAGCCTCCTCTTGCAGTTCTGTTGTATTACTACTCTTTTTATGAAATATATTTCCAATAATTACAATTTTGAGGTATAGATATTTCTTTTACTATTATTTTCAGAAATTATTATTTTTAATCTACCTGATTTTCATTTACATATCATTGGAAACAAGGGGGCACAATAGGTACCACTTTCTTAATAATTACTTAAAGTTTTTAATCAAAGAGTGTAGTTTTCTTGCTATTTTTGAAATTAATTTTGGCTGAATTGGACAGCTGAGAGTTCACTTTGCATTCATCTTAAGAAGCAATATGAAAAAAGATTTTCCCGTGTATATATAGAAGACATAAGTTGGTTAGGAAATGCAGGAGCCTATTTTAGGGGTCAAGAAGCCTTTTTGAAGGACCTTTTATAAGTATGTTGTCCTTGTTTTTCAATAAACTAGAATTTTGAATAAATCCAAAAAGAATGTTGCTTTTTCATAAACTAGAATTTTTAAAATGTCCAAAAAGGGTGATGAATCCTTTAACATTGTATTTATATCCTTGTTTGATGTTTGAAATTTTTTGAAGGGTCATTTCTAAAGCATCTTCTTAATTTACCACCACGTCATATCAGGGGCATTTAGCAATCAACATTTAAATTTAAAATGTAATCATTCGGAATCTAGACTGATTGATTTGTTCTGCACAAATTGTCTGCTTTATAGGTTCTCTTTCAAAGCGACTCCTTAGCAACCTTGTTAGCCAGCATAATTGCAGTAGTTGGGCCAATTGATGAAGAGATGCTTGTCATGGGGAGTGAGACACACAAGTACTTTACCAAAAGTTACATGCTTTATGAACGAAATCAGGTATGTTGCTTCTTAACACAGATTATTACATGTTAGAAGCTCTGAGAAATATAGAAGCTCAAAACTATGATGTGGCAAGGTAAATGTCCTTTACATAAAAAGTGGAAACTGCTATTATCATAGAACCACTCTTGTATCGAGACTATAAACACTATCTAATTTGAATGATATTTAGCAGTTGGCCTATCCAAGTTACCTTTGTTTAGTTGAATGAATATCAAGATACGTTTATCCTCTTTTATGTTTCCTGATTTCTTCCTGACCTACCAACATCAGCTGGTTGGATGTAAAGTGGCATTTGTTGCGTGAGAAAAGATCAGTTATCCGTCACACTGCACTACTTGAATGTTGAATCTTTAGTGGAACTGATCCTTTTGATCTTGTATAATTGCAGGATACAAATGGAATTGAGTTTTTGACACCAACAAGGGCCTCATTGCAGAACATACTTCAAATGGGAGATCAAGGATTTATTGATTTTGTTACATGTCTTCTTGAAAAAAATCCTAAGAAACGGCCCACAGCAAGTGCAGCATTACAGCATCCCTGGCTTTCATATACTTACGATCCTATCTCATCATGATGTTTTAAAAGAACTGTTGTAGAGGCCATTCTCAAACATTCTCTACCTGAACTTCAGTAAAAGTGTCTATATTCTCCCATATGCTGTCCAAGAAACCCCCTCAAAAACAAGAGAATGAATGAAAGAATTTTTCTATTATCAATTTGCTTGTAATTCTATTTGTATTGACTCAATAACACCAAAATGCCAAGCAGTAACCCATACCTGTATAGTTGCAAGATTGGATTCAATATCTACGTTTATCTAAATCATGAAGCCATGATGCTTTGAGTTAAACTGTTGATGATTACAGTCTTTAGCAACAAGTGAATTGGATCGTAAGATTCTTTGGTCTATTTAATTTATTTGTTTCCTTTCGGAAACCAAGGAGAGGTAGATGTTCTCAGGATAATTATTTCTGTTTCAATATTATGTATTTCATATTTTCCCAGAGCATACAGTCTCAAAATGGTCTTTGAATTCCTGACAACACACTGAGGTGTATGTAATTGAAATTTGAGAATACAGCTGACTGTGATGACTGACAATAATAAAATATTCTTTTTATCTAGGCTTTTAATCATTCAGAGTTCAACCGCTATGAAGAATTTTGTGTAGCCGTTTTGCATATTGAATTTGTGCATGAAAGCAATACTAATTGTATTTAATGATTCAAGAGCTTTGATAGATAAAGAAGAATGCTTATCGAAATGGATAAATTTAGATAAGATTTGTTTGGGTACAGTCTTGGCTCTCGTGATTTTTTTATATATGCATCTCTCAACCACCTCCCTCCCCTTTTCAAATTTCATTAACTATAGTCTTCTATAAATGTGCACAATGGCAAAAAAAAAGTCAATTGAAACTGCTTGAGAACAGATGTTTTATGCTATACCAACGGCAGCCAACCTTTAGATTAAATGCATCTCATTGATGCCGCCAGGCTTACAACTTCATCTAGACATTAGAATATCATTTTTCATTGCATTTTCTTTTACATCCTCTAAACTTCCATTCTACTTTTCACTTTCTTGGTTGGAGGTGAGAAAAAAACCTTCTAAATTTTTTTAGGGCTTGTGCTCACCCTTATTGCCTTGATAAGGTGGGGGTCTCAACACTTTGAACAGGTATAGAACCCTTGTGGAATGTGCATCAGCCAATGACCTTCATCAATGAATCATTACTCACTTCCTTAATAGGATAATGTGGGGGACTCAACGCTTTCAATAGTTATAGAACCCTAGTGTAATGTGCAACAACCAATAACTTTCAACAATGAACCACGACTCCCATCCTTATAGAATAAGGTGGGGGCCTTAATGCTTTCTATGGGTAAGGTGGGGGTTTCAACACTTTCAACAGGTATAGAATCCTTGTGGAATATGCATCAGCCAATGACCTTCACCAATGAATCACAACTCACTTCCTTATAGGATAAAATGGGGGCATCAACACTTTCAATAGTTATAAACCCTAGTGTAATGCGCAACAACCAACAACTTTCAGCAATGAACCACAACTACCATCCTTATAGGATAAGGTGGGGACCTCAACACTTTCAACAGGTTTAGAACCCTAGTGGAATATGCAACAATTAACAATCTTCACCAATGAACCACAACTCAATTTGCATTTTAACTTTAATTACAATTAGGTGTTGGTAGAACTAGGAACAAGCCATTGAAATGGCATATTAATGCTTTGTGCATAAACTAATACCATCTCTTCAACACCATGGCAAAAGATATCTTTAGTGAGACCTAAGTTCAAAACCTTGCAAGGTGCATTGGATCATGTTTTTTTGTAATAAGAAGATTAGTAGATTAATTGTTAAAAATAAATGCAATAGCTCATTGCGGGAGCGAAGTGAAAAACCATTTGAGTGAAGATTAAATCTTTAGAGAAGAAATAATAATATCTAAGGAGATTTCCTAGCTAGAAAAATACAAAGTTAATGGTTACATATGCAACAGTTACAAGAACAATAGTACTATCATATCTATGTAACTACCCACAAGAGAAGCAACCATCTTTTATTTAATGAAAAGAAAATGGATCTTTTGTTTTGTCCGTGGTGTACTTTCTATCTCTTGTTGTGAGCAACAAAATTCTTCTATGTTGTGGGCATCATGGTCATGGTGCATCTTTGTTCCACCCGAAGACACCACCTTGATTTGGAGAGTGGTGGTGCAAAGATGCCTAATGTGACATAGAATCTAAGGAATAACATGGCACAAGTAGTAAAGTGTTGTGATTTCTTGCTAGATGTATTGCATAACTTTTGCATGTAAATGCCTTTGACATTCAATGGTGAGGATTTCCTCTGTAACCTCTACTACACTTTGGAGGTTATTAGAATTGTCTCAGAAGGTCATCACTTAGTATGTTTGAGGAGATAATCTTGCAATATGAGATGGTTATTCTTTTGCTACTAGATATAGGTGTTCAAAGAGAAACACAATTTTGGAGAGCATCATCATCCTTTTGTTTTGCATCCATTTCTATTAATAGTTCTTAAAGGGACTTGTATATGTTGGCAAAGTGATGTAATGAGGACAACTTCTAGGATAATTTTGCATGTGCATTGGAGGAAGGTGGTGGTGTTAAGGAATGCTTAGGTTGACTCTTGGGTGAACCCAAAAGGAAGTAGAAGTGCAAAATATGCTTCCTACACTAATCTATGAGAGGATATATGTGCATATAAATTAAATCCTAACAGTTACCATGAAAACTAAACAAAAACAATATACCATCACACAATGATTTGTGGGAAAAACTCTTTTGGGAGAAAAACTTTATATTTCAAAGTAACTCAATGTACTATTTAGTACTAAAAGATTACAATACACTAGCATAGTCTAAGCTTTTATAGGATATCACTAACAATAGATCATAAACAATTCTAGTAGCATAATAGAACTTTCAAAACTCACCATCCAAACCTCCATCTCAAGCAACAATAGATATGAGAATCAATAGATGAAACCATGAAATGGTAAATAGGAAATCACGAGTCAAAACCACTTAAAAATACGTTGCTCAAATCCTTAGTTAAAAATCCAATTCCCAATCCCCAAGATGAGTCTACATGATAAAAATAACATTCCATGAAATCATCAAATAGTAATTAGAAAACCATGGGTAAAAATTACCCAATCTCCTACTTGCTATAGATTTGTCATAATCCACCCACAAACTTGGCTGCCCTGTTTTGGCATTATCTCCATTTAAAGATGCCTTATGATGTGTCATTAGTTGGTCAACAAGTGCAACTTTCTCTTACAACTTTTTTGTGTCATAGATATTTTTATATTTTCAATGTGGGAGGCCTAACTTTCGAAGATCATAAATTTTGATTCAAGAGGCCAATTGGGCTCTTTTTAATTTTTTTTTTAGAATTTGTTCCAAACATTTTATGAAATTGAAGCTAAACAACTTGAAATTATTTTGGTAGCCTAAAACAACCTCTATAGCCCACAAATTGAGTTTTTCTATTCTATACATTCAAAATTGTATTTTTTGCGTTTTAACATTAGATGCAAGGTTGAGACACTTTTCCTAATATTTTTTCACTTGTTGAACAACTTGCAAGAGAAAAGAGAGTACCAACTTTATGAAATTGTTACATGCTAAGAGACCCATAGACTCACACTACCACCTGAACTTTTGTATGCTCACTAACTTTGTCAATGCATCTACAACATTATGCAAAGTATCAACTTTTCTAGCATCACCTTTCTGTCCTTTACCATGTCATGAACAAAATGACACCAAACATCAATATGTTTCATCCTTACATGAAAGGCTGAGTTATTTCCAAAATGTTATGACACTATGAACTCTCGCATAGAATTTTAATAGCTTCTGAATTCATCCCCATATTTGAAAATAATGTTTTAAGTTGGACAACTTCTTTACAAGCATAAGTAGCTACTATGTACTCACCTTTTATAGTGGAGACAAAGTGACCACGTCTTGTTGCTTATTCATCTAACTGATAGCACCACTAAATAAAAGTGAAAATATAATTGTTGGTAATTCTTCTGCTATCAATATCACCTACTCTATCTAATTCCACAAATCCAAAAATATTTATTGAGCGCTAGTCCCTTGTATTATTATTATGGTAATAAATAAAGTACTCAAAAGACATTTTGCAAATAATTGAAGACCCTTACATCCTAATGAATTTGTCTAGGATTAGGCATGAAATGGCTAAGGGCTTTCACTACTTTGGTAATGCTGTTCTAGGGTAGATCATAGAATAAATCAAGTCCTCTGTCTCACTAGGTGAAGTGAGAAATTGTTCTACTAAAGATAATTTGGTTACCATTGAGATAGTAACACACATTGGTGTTGTTAAGACACTCCGACACTAAGTTCACATATCTACTTTGGCTTAACCAAATCTTTCTATTCACTCTATCTATTTCAATCTCCATAACCAATATATATTTAACAACACTTATCACAAACTATGTTAAATGTTGAGACTTCAAGTCACAAATCACATCCTTACTATTATTGAAAAAAATATTATCAATGTACGTTGTAGTAACAAATAATTGATCACCATCCATTTTATAATAGATGCAATGATCCAATTTGGATCTTACAGATCCCAAACCCAACATAAAGGAATCAAACCTCTATCACCATATTTTAGGAGATTGTTTGAGACCATACTAAGACTTTTTCAACTCACATTTTTTTTTTATCTTCTTCATGTACTTTGCTTATGTCGTGTAGATAACATCCTCCAAATCACCTAAAGGAAAGTTATCTTCACATCCTTTTACTCAATCTCAAGATCAAAGGTTGTTGCAATGTATAATAAGAACCAAATGAATGCCAACTTACAAATTGAAGAAAAAATCTCATCATAATCAATTCCAATTCCTATTTACAATCAAGTTTTAGACTATCATGAAAGGGTATTAAGTCCCATGGATTATTTTTCTTCAATGTAGTCATCTCCTCATCCATAGCCACTCTCCAAAACTTAGAATCATCCATGCTCAATGGATCCTTTAGAAATCTAGGCTCATCTGTGTTAGTAATAAAAAAAAATATACAGTCAATCAAGAGGTGTATACATGTCTAGATGTTGTCTATGCTTAATGGACCTTCTCAAGAGTTGAGATGAGGGTTCTATATCCTCTTTAGAACTATCTAAATTCTCTTCGTAAACTCCTTCACGAGCTTTTAGTTCAACTTTCTTAGTCTTAGGGGTTAGTTGAAGGTCATATCTTTCTTATATTCTTTTGGTTGCAAATTCATAGGAAAAGGTTTAATTTCTTTGAAAATAAAACATATTATAGAAAAATATCTCAACCATAGGATACCAAAGCTCATACCCATCCACATGAACACCAGAGTCATTGGAGATACATTTAATAACCTTGTTCTATAATTTTGACTACTTCTTCTTAAGCACATGAGAAAATATTTGGAAACCAAGAAAAGATGAAATGAGAGTTTTTTGTTTGATCAATCCTCCATAGGATTTTTATCCATAAGAGTTGACATAAGATACTTGTTAATAAGGTAGCAAGTCATAGCAACCACTTCTACCCAAAATTTTTGTTCCAAGCTAACTGCATTAAGCACACTCCTAGCTATCTCCACTGGTGTTTTGTTCATTCTCCATAACTTCATTTTGTTGAGGGGTATATTGAATTATTTTATGTCTATCTATCTCATGATCTCTATAGAATATGTCAAAATATGTTAAACAACACTCAACACCATTGTTAATTCTCAAAACCTTGATCTTCCTACTAGGATAATTTTTTGTAAGAGCTTTAAACACTAAGGAAATACACCCACATTATTCTAGAGTAGTGTTATTGGAAGAGAGGGTCTAAATTAAAGATCCATGCTTATGCTCTTAAATGTTTTATTTATACCTTGGTGCAAATGGGATAAGAAGATGATTATAACTTGTGTGGTGGATTATAAATAAGTGTAGTGAGATTTAACATATTTAAATTGAAATACACACATATACATTCATAACATACACATATATTATAGTATAAACCATCATATATTTACTATAACTCCTTATAGCACATATCCATCAGTCTTTCATAACATATACATATACCTCATGCAATTACTCGAGCTTATGCATATTCTCGTGTTCTCTCTTAGTTATCTTATCTCATGCCTCTCTCATGTAGATCACTCTTGTATATATATTTATTATATCAATATTATTCTTAGTCTCTCTTATCTTTCTCTTAATCTCTCATATATTTCATTTCCTTATATCTAGTATTATCCTTCTATCATATGTTTAGTATATCTTTATATGTTCTTTCACATAGGGATATGTCTCTCTTTCTAGTTATGACTGAATATTTTCCATAGGTCTGATATAGGCACCACACTTGACTTGTGGTGTCTTTATTCTTGGTAATCATGCTCAATGCGTGTTCCTTTATGTTGCTAGCCTCTTGGCCTTTTCAAGTTTTCACCATTGTCCTTTCTTATGCCACCCTTTCGAGTTTCGAACCTAATGGGATGGAAAAACCTTGTCCAACTAACAAGTAGTCATCTATAAAAGATACTCAATACAAATATTTTGAAATAAAAGGACTATTTAAACGTCAAAAAATATTATAATAAATTAGATCCAACACCCTAGAAGATTTGTGAGGACTCGAGTAAAACTAAATGCAAATTTTTAAAAATAAATACAATATTTATAGAAATCAAACTCAAGAGCACAATCATTCAAAACCTCTACAATATTTTAATTTTTAGGTTTCTTAGACCCTTCTCACCTATGTGGCCCATTCTCTAGTTCCATAGCATTATTGTCTCCATAAATAATGTGGTCTCTAAAGCAAAAAATCCCTTAGCTACCCAAAAAGCATAACCATTGGAAGTGGATGAAACACTTCTTTTTGATATTGATTCTAATGGTGATGATGTGGATTTTGAATGTCTCTTCATTGCATGAATAAAATAAACATTGTATTGAATTGTGCATGCATCCAATTGAAATATAGTGCCCATATGAATGCCCTTAATAAGCACCATATGCCCTCTCACCATCTACATCCTCCACTTGAGAAAACAACTTGCATGCTCAAATCATGTCTACTCATAGAAAGTAGGTTCCATGCCAAACTAGGGACACACTTGATACACTATTGATCTCCTTCACTCATCCATTGGGGAATCAAATCAAGATTCTTCCACAATAACCAATCTTGAAATAAAGTTCATATTTTAAGTATACCTTCCCACCATCATATTCTTCATATTTTGAAAACTAACCCCTATGTGAGGTCATGTGGAAAGAAATGTTGAAAGCTATCAACCATGCACCTTTCAATGTGTGTGTTGCCAAGGTTGTAACAAAGGCATCACACTCATTTTAAGAGGAATTTTTGGACTCATCATTAGAATAATTCTTTTTATTCTTTTTCTCCTCCTTGAAGTCTCTTTGGAAATGCCTAGGCTTTCTACAGTTCTAATACTTATCCTTGGTATATTTAAGAGATTTGAATCTCCCGTGGGATTTGGATCTATACTTTTTTTTTTCTTCTTTCCCTTCCCGCCTTTCTCTTTTGTCTTTCAGTAGGACCTCCTTGGCTAATTCAAAAGTTTTTCTCTACATCTCCTCTGAAAATAATGATGTAACTACCTCATCCATTTTGAATTTTTAGGCAATACTTCCAATTTACATCACCAAGTGATTTCATGGGTTTGAAAAGGAATATAACAAAGCCATACAACAATCTTCCTCCATTTTCACTCTAATAAAGTGCAACTGAGTAATAATTATGTTGAAAATATTGGCCATAGGACCACCATCCATATTGATGGTATACAACTTCTTTATAAAAAATATATTTCATAAAATTTAGCTTGATAAATCTCACCCAAATTATTCCAAAAATCTACAACATCGGTTTCGTTGTGTACATTAAACAATATAGAGTCTACTAATAGAGTGTAATGAGACTCTTCTACCCATTTTATTTTAATATTCTTGTGACATAGTTGTGAGCTTGGATGTGGATACCACAACCCATACGTTTGTATCCATGAGCATATCCTCCATCTTGAGCTTCCAAAGATCAAATTTTTTGTTTGAGAACTTCTCGATTTCTATTCTTAATGCACTTACCATTTTTCTTGCACAAAGATCTCTTTCTAGATAAGCTCTCAATTCACGAATTATAGTTACTAGGAATACACAAAAAAACAATATACCATAATGTAGTGATTTATGTGATTTTTTTTCAAAAGAAAAACCTCACACTCCAAAGAAATTCAATGTATAATTTACTAATCAAAGTTTACAATACACTTGTAGAGTCCAAGCTTTTACAAGAGTATCACCAACAAGAGATTAGGAGTAATTTAACAACATAATAGTGTTGAAAAAAGTCACTATCTAAACCTCCATCTCAAGCAACCAAAAAACAAGATAAACAATCCATGAAACCATTGAATTAATTAAAGAATAATGAGCTAAAATTGCCCAAAATGTGGCACCCAAAATTCTACTTAAAAATCTAATGTCCAATCTCTAAGATGAGTCCATAGAATAAAATAACACTTTCTTTCCACCTATCGTAAGTTCATTATAATCCACTTACCAACTCCAATACTCCATTAATTCAATTCAAACATGTCTTATGATGTGCCATAACATGCATCATAAGTTGGCCAACAAGCGTAACTTCCTCTTACAACTCTTTTACATGTCATAAATGTTTTTATATTTTCAATGTGAGAGACCCAACTTCTAGACAACATAAATTTTTATATGGGAGGCCAATTGGCCCCCTTTTCTTAAAATTGTAGAGTTCTAAGAGATTTATGTCTTAGACACTTGTGAAATAAATTTCAAATAACCTAGAATTATCGTCAAGGCCTAAAATGACCCCTATACCCTAGAAATCATGTTTTCATATTCTATAGCCTAAAAAGTGATATTTTTTTTATGTTCTTAGCATTATAAGCAAGGTTGAGACACCTTTACTAATACAAGAACCACATTATTAGCTAATGGAAATTTTAAGGGGTTGTCACTAAATTCATCAAAAGTTGGGGAGCTTATGTGAGAAGACCAAAATGATAGAATAATAATTCTGATATAAAGAATGTAATGTGTAATACTAGACATAAATAAGAGATTTATCAAATGAGAGATAAAGGTGGGTATATATATGATACAAGTTCCAAGAGAGAAAAATATACAATTAATATGGGATAATAGGAGATGTAGTCACATAAGTGGTACATCTCTACTAAACTAGAAAAGTACAAATACCCTTAGTAAACTTAACATTTTAGGCGTGAACAAGATGGAAAAGTAAAATAGTCTAGTAAAATACACATATAAACTAATGTAAACACAAAAGTACCCCCACTTAAGTGAAACTTAAGGAGAGAGAACAAATAGGTAAATCCTTATGTAGGGGTCCTAATAGGCAGGCTTGATCAAGTACACATGTACAATATAAACAATGAAGTAATAAAGATGAGCCCCCAAAAATCACTAAATTTAACAAGGTGACATGCCAAAGGTTAAGTGAAGAGTTAGCAATTTACTCCTATGTAGGAAAATACTCTAAGCTAAGAACATCATCTTGAAAGATGTGCTAAATAAAGTGCATGTGGATTTAAAAATGTTTTGTACATTGATGCTCCATTAGGTTGCAATAAATGTAGGAGGTTCTTTGATTATCACACCAAGGAGTATTGGGATGGCCTTAAGGAAAGCCAAAATCTATTATCAATCTATTAAGCCAAAGAACCTCCTAACTAGTTAGAATTGTACCTCAATACTTAACTTCTATAGATGATAATGCAATAGAAAAATACTTTTTACAAGGCCATGCAATAGGCCTATAACCAAGGCAATAGACAAAAACAAAGGTGTATTTCTAATTATTAACATCACTTCTACAATATCAATTAGTCAATCCCACAAGATGAGAAGATTCTTATGTTTATTAAATGCCAAAGTGGGAAATGTATTGAATATACTTTAGAATACACTTGGTTGCTTTTTGGTGACTCTCAAAAGAACACATAGAGAACTAAGAAACGAGACCAATTGTAAAGGAAATATTAGGATCATTGTATGCTAGATACAAAATATTTTCAACCAATTACCAATACAAGGCAAGATAAACTTTGGGTCTAGTGTCAATGATGGACAATATGACACATAACTAAAAATTTGTAGGGATATGTTTCCAATCAACCATGGCAAAGTGATAAAGAAAATCATGAGCACAGTAATACTAATAAATGGAGATCCCATCTAAAAATTGAATGATTTGTAGCCCAAGAAAATGATACAAAATTCTTAAGTTTAACATGTCAAAACACTCCATCAAACCATGTTTTGTACTATGTATAATGTAAGGAGAATTACCTATAGGAATCAAGGAATCAACAAAGGAAAATAATAAAAAGGTTATCCCCATTACTTTGAATGTACATTGTAGGGTTAGGATGGAAACACATGAAACTTGAAGTAAGCAAGAAACTAACAATCTTCTAATACCAAGCTCTAGGAGCTTGCTTGAGACCATAAAGAGAATGTTCATAATTCTAGAAACAAGTGAAGAGTCTCATAAAAGTCCTAATGGAAATTCCATATATATCTCCTCATGAAGATCACCATGTAGAAAAATACTTTTCACATCCTTTATTATGACATTTCTTAGAAATATAGGTAAAAATCAACAAAATATCAAACCACTTAGAGAGGGTGAACTCCAACAATTAGAATATAAATTTAATCAACAAGATATGATATTTTGGAAGAGCCCATCTCTTCCTTATTTGTAAAAATAATTAGGTAACGACACAAGCCTTCATCCTAATGAGGTTAGCCTACAAAATTAACTTAAACTAATAACTAAAAATAGTAAGGTTAAGCATACCACAAGTTCTTTGCCTTATTGCATTTATGAAGATGAATATTAGAGGAATAATATGCCCATCCCCTTCAAGAATGAATTTTCTTCAATGATTAGCAACTCTAGATGATTTTGTATAAATTATTTAGTTGGTAGATTCTTCCACTTGATTAGGAATTCAAATATTGTTCTTTTTCATAATTGATTCACTCATTTTCTATAACTACCTTAAGTTACAAAATAAAATTCCCTTCATCTAACTTAAGAAGTTTCAATTGAATTAGAATATTGTTACCTATTATTCTATTTAGGAAAGAGACATGTGTTGAACATAGGTTGTCATTGATGTCAAAGGTGTGTCATTGATGAAGAATAATATTGTTAAAGGGTGTCAAGGCTATCAAGGCATGTGGAAGACTCATCTTGGCTGTCTAAGGTAGAGGTTGACCGTTTGGGTTTTCCTCAACCATCTAAGACATGACGGGGTCACTTCTCAAATTACCCTAGGTGTCTGATGTAGGAGCATCCAATGGTGTAAGGGCAATCTTGCATCACCCAAAAAATATACATTCCATTTATGTTCCCTTTGGTCAACCTTTTGTAGATGTCTTTGCATTTCTGGATACCCTTTTCGTCATAATGTAAATCCCCACTTTTAGTTTTGCTTTTCTATTTTTCTGGTCAATTGCTATTTTTAGCAGGTATTGGAATTTGAAGGTGTTTGGGGACAAAAATTATATGGGAGGATTCAGAACAAAAAAAAAGATTGGCGAAAGAATAAGGCTGAGAGAATTCCCAGTTTGAGAGATATTGCAGTTTCAGTCTCCCAGAAATGCACTTGAAAACCTTCTAGATCAAGTTTGAGGCACTAAACAGCCCCAAAACGGCCTGAAAACTTTCAAAAATCAGCATGGAAGATTTTGAGCACGTTCTTGACTCCGAGACCTTTTCAACGGTTCAAACAGTTCGAAAAGTGGAGGCCCGGATCAAAAGTTATGGCTCCTAGAAGTTGGTATACTTTCAAAATGTACTGATTTTCAAATGATGTTTTAAATTTTGAATTTCAAATTGTAATTTGTGGTGCCAAACTGCCAAAATATGATAATTCAAATGTTGCTTGGCTCCAAAAGGGAAAAGGAGCTATTTATGGGGAGTGGGGGGGGATTTTCTAATTTTTGTAGCTTTTTGGGGAAAAAGAGTTCGCATGCTATGAAAGGAGATTTTGTAGTGACTGTAATTTTCTGTAGCTTGCATGTATTGAAGAGCTTGAGGATTTGTGATCCTCTGCATGTAAGAAGTAAATTTTCTGGATAATAAAATTATTCTCTAGTTTTTTGCGTAAATTCATGTGTCTCGGGTTGCACTCGTTAGTTTTCAAGGTTATCAAAGATGAAAAAGATTGGAGTACTAGAATTATCATTATATTCCCTTGTCATATATGCATGTTGTGTTTCTAGAGGTGTTAATCATGTAGAAGTTGTCTCATCAATCGGATCCTATATCAAGTAACATACATCATAAGTTTTATTGAGTGACTACCTTTCTGGGAGTTGATGTGTATTGTATTCTTATTATACCATGTCGAGTATGTAGTTAGTATGAATATGGTGGTCTGAAAGTATGCATAAGGATATATTTTGGGCAAAGATATTTCTTTTCCAATACAAATATGGTTGGAATTTCTTTTAGAAATGTAGTTTTTCTTTGTGGTTTGGAAGGAGAGCATGTCTACACTTGTTCTATCAATTTCTCGAGTTTTTAGAGGATATGTTTAGTGTGATAGAAGTTTGAAGTGATAAAAGGTTCTCTGTTCTTGCCTTTCAACCTGTTTGAGTTCAAGGCATGTGCAGTAATGACTAGTAGCATGTATAATTCAAATCTTGAGTGTGGTGTTAGGATATGACCTAGTTAAGGTACCCATGGTAGCACACAACATTATGTTCTTTTGGCAGAAAGAAAATAGAAATTAAACCGACCTATTACATGTTTCATGTAAATTGAATTTAGGTCCACCTTATGTTGTCCTAGCTATTTACGAATCCCTAGCTGACATAAAAGAGTGTTACTGTAATGTCACTTATATATTTCAAATGTTCAAATGAATGTGATGTGACTTGAGTGTACAACATGTGAAGTATAATTACACCAGCATTAAGAAATCCAGTTTGAAGGAGAAAGTGTGAAGAAAAGAGAGTGTGCTAGTATCAGAAGATCATTTTTAGTGAGGAAGAGTGTCAATAGTGATTTTGGCACATGCATGTGTTGTAGTGAAGATCTACAAGCTTTATCATTGTATTCTGGTAGGATTGGTGTTCTACTTGTATTATTTCAGTTGGGAATTGTTGTCTCCGATAGGTTGGTGCCCACTTCAGTGTGTAAAATTTACTTGTACATTTATGCATTGTGAGGCTAGATTTGGGTAGTAGATCCAAGCAACTATTCTCACAGTGTTTTTTCCCATCTTGCATTTTCCATGTATATTTGGTGTTCTCTTGTGTACTTTATGCTGTTATGTTTTATTTGTTTATGCTTAATTTCTTATAAGGGTTTGCAGTGAAGAATCATATATATTGTTAATTGTAGCAAAAGTTAAGGATTTCAAAATTGTTTAGATCTATTGATTCACCCCTCTTAGTAGATTATGTGCCCTTCAGGATGAAATGAAGACAAAGAAGGTTAGAAACCTAAACCCCTTTTAACAAGGAATGGTGTAGACTTTATATGATCCTTAATTCCTTGTTTCATGTTTTCATTTATCCAATTTTAGAAAAAAATAAAATCTAAGCCCATAACGCTTTTCTAACTTATATGTAGGACAAGAAGTCTTGTATAAATTTGATTATGAGAAGAATTGATTCTTTTGCAAGAAATAAAATCCCTTTTAGGTGTTGAAATGTTAAGGTTAGACATCACCAACACATGAGGGATAAAAGCTAAAGAGCCCCCATCACTATATGGGATGATGTTTTTGGGTTTGTTGATATAGAAAAAGATTGAGAAAATGAAACAAAAGAATCCTTAGGTTGATATTGTGAGATTTAGTACTCTCCCACAAAGGAGGGTGTAAAATCTAATGAACCCCAATTGTCACCAAAATAGTACTTGAAGATGAGGCATTATTTTGATAATTATTTGTATTAGATTGCATTGATGCCATTGAAATAACCTTTGACTCTTTTGGATTTGATGGTGATATTTTAGACTCCCTAATGAAAGTAGGTGTAAAATATAATGATCCCCAAGCATCACCCAATAATGTATCCATAGTATCATTATCATTGGAAGGTGATAGTCCAACTTTTGATGATCGAGTCAAAGTACTAAGAGAGTTGGAAATGTTATGTTTGACTTGAGCATTTAAATAAATTTTTTCATCTACTTTAATCATATATATCTTGTTATTAAATTCATATTTTATCAAGTATGGTGGAGAGTACACGACTCCCTTCATAGAATTAATCCACGGTCTACCAAGGAGAAGATTATATGATAGAGACTATGACATTACATAGATAGGGGTAAGTAAAGTCATGGGTTCTACCTTAATGGGTAGGGTGATTGTCCCTGATGGTTTCCTACCAACATTATCAAAGCCACAAATAGAAAGATTATTTGATTTTATGAGATTCTTATCCACACCCATCTTATCTAAAATATTAATGCTACAAACATTAAGACCTAATCAATTAACAATGAGAGTACATCTAACTCTAGTTTTATCACTAAAAAATAGATATAATTAGAGCCTCATGTTAGCTTTGAATTTTAGGAGGAGGTAATTGATGTTGATGAAATGTAATATCCAAGTTTATTGCATTTAGGCTATCCAATAAGGCTACTACATTGTTTGGTTTAACAGAAAGTGGCACAACAGTATTCCACAAAGCCTCTTGGAGCATACCATGGCAGGTAGGTGAAGTTTGAATTAGATTCCAAAGAGAGATCTTGGCTAGAGTATTATGAAGTTGATCAACATGAAGATCATACATTTTTCCACTAATATGTTGAGGAAGATGAGGTACAGGGTAAGATATGGTTGAGGAAATGTAATAGAGGTTTGCATTTTATTTGGTTGTTTGTTACATCGAGTGTTATATTTGTGAGCAACTACATGATAACTTGGTTGTTGCAATTCATTTTGGTGTGTATAGCTATTTTGAGTGAGTTGCTTAGAAAAGTTTAGGATATCACTAGGAGGTTTAGATTTGTTTATAGGAGGTCCTATAATGAGAGGAGGTCCAATAATCAGTTGTGGGTTTACAATTTCAACCGAGTTAACTACTTGTTGATGATCCTCTATTGATGAGGGATCTAATGTCAACTTAAAATATTCATCTATGTAAGCCACCTTACTATATTTGAGGGAGGAAATATATCAATGAATACATCCTCTTGCACCAATATATCATCCCAAGTAGGAGAGATATTGGGAGAGGGACATAAATTAGTTTCATGAAGATTAGATAAAGTATCAATGGTTGCATCCTCTTGAACCAAGATAACCTCATAGGTAGGAGAGATATTCAGAGAGGGATCAAAGAAAAATAACAAAAAAGGTGAGAGAAACTCATTTTCACATGCTTGTAAGAAAAGCTCTTGAAGTTGCTTAACAAAATTTGACAATAAGACATTAATTATGAAAAAACAAGTTTTTTGTAAAGAAAACATTTTGTTTGTCCCCTAGATCAAACTAGTAATGCACAAAAAAATCAAAAGTTTCAGGGAAAACTACAAGAAACAAGATCTATGAATAGAGACCACATACATAGTTTCACATAGAAAATTTAAAATCAAACTAATTGGACAGGGGTGCGGGAACCCTAGACCAAAGAGGTAAGATTTTAACAATTTCAAATTCTAGAAACCAACTACAATTTTTGAGGGTTTGATGTTGCACAGGTTTAGGTCTAGATGCAAACAAATTGTTGGAAACACATGAAAACCTAATTTGTCTATGTGAAGAACACACATACATAAAATTTTATGATTTTAAAGCAATACAATATGTTCAAATGGCATTTTTTAGAATTTAAAATGTTTCAACTAACTGAATTTATCTTGAAAATGATGAAAGGTAACACCTTGTGATCTTTCGAAATGAAAAACAATATGCAAACATTTACTTTTTCAATGCTTTTCACTAAAATATGCATGTATTTTGACAAATGAAAACAACCTAATATTGCAATTAAATTTCTCAATGAAATAAATCAGATCTAAACCCTAATCATATATGAAATTATTCAATTATATTCATAATTTTTTGTTTTTTTTTTTAGTGTATTATGGGAAAAGAATGCAAATGCATAGTTTTAAAAATGAAACAAATTCAAATAAAAAACAAGATATTCAAATAACCTAGGTTTTGAATCAATTTTCAAAATTTATGCTACAAAATAAAGAGAATTACAAGTGTAGGATACATTAGGTTCACCAAAATGTAAAGTAGAAAAAGTGATCCTAGATCCAACTAGATTAACTAGGATTAACTTCTTTTCATTTTAACTCCATATTTGAATACAAACCAACTAGTTATTTCAAACGATGAAAAAAACTTGTATTTATATGCATTCGTTTATTTCATGAAAAATTAATTATCAAAAGCTGACAAATGAAAATAACATTTAAAATTGGGTCAAAATAGGTTGGATAGGGCATTAGTGCCCTAGTCCAGACCTATTTTGGGCCTTTTTGTGTTGTTATAAATATTAAATAATAATTCCAAGTTTAATTCTTATTTTCTAAAGATGGCCATAAAATGGGAATTTTAAGAGCACAATTGGGTCCAGGCACATAGGGGGGAGCTAAACCTAGTGTGAAATTTTCAAGGGTGACAATTTACGACTTTACACCTTAGGCCATAAATGCTAATGAAAATTGAGGAGTAGATCAAGCTAATCAAAAGAGATTGGCAGAAGAAAATGATAGGTAGAAAAGTTATGTTGATACCAAGCATACTCCATGACTATTCTCAGTAGGAGATAAATTAATCTTAAGAGCCAAACCCCAAAAGAGCTCAATAAATTTTGGCAAGTCTTCCAAATTAACAATAAGATATGTTGGTCCATTTGAGGTCCTAGAAGTAATCAACCCAGTTGTTGAAAAAATAGCTCTATCATCAACTCTTGCTCATATGTATGATGTATTTCATGTGTCATTTAAAAATGTATGCATTTTTATTTAATCATATTCTTGATTGGAATGCTCTTTAGGTTCAAGATCTAAGGGTGGTCACGATCTAGCCTCTTAGAGTGCTTGAGGTTTTCAAGATCATTGTAATTCTCAGCTAAGGATCCAAAGGGAAAACACAAAAAACATACAACATCACAATAATTTTTTTTTTTTTAAAACTAAAGTGACACTAACTAATGCAACTCAACAAATTAATATGGATAACATCATTACATTAACATCATATCATAATCACATTATGACTTAAAAGTAACATTAATCATAACCCATTTACACACCTATCCACCATGGTCCACTAACGTCGCTACTACAATACACCTACACTTACTTAGCCTATAAAATACATTTAATACACTAAAACACATACGATCAATACTTTGAATGTAAATTAAATCTCATACAACAAATTACATATGGTAACATTACTTAATTATATTTAAGGCTCATTTAGCACTATGTTCATATGAACCTACTTCTAATCAACATCATAGAAGAAGTACATAAAGACATATCACATCTACTACTAAATTAAATTTATATGTATCATAAATACAACATTCTTATGCTAATCTTTTCATTACATAATAAACAACAATTAATATATATCTTCAAGACTATTGCAATCTATTTACACTTTTATTACAAGAATGCTACAATATACAAAATGTACGCATATAAGAGGAATATATATAATACATATTAAATATAATTTTCATGAAAATATCACCTGCACATAACTTTAACCATAGAATAAAGCGAAAGAAAATACTCTTCATGTTGCGCATAAATTACACCACTTAAATCCCAATGGATGGTTCAGAAATACTACCCTACCACGTGGAACCCTGAGGCCCACTCCCTCTGTGCTAGGGGACAACATTAGGCCCCACACACAAGAAACTAAAAGAAATAACAAGTGGTTGACACTAACCATCCAATGGAGACTACCAAGACAAGAATCAACCAAAATTTACAAGGACTTCCACAAAGGCTTTAGGTACTTTTAAAGACCCAATCACATAACACAACAGATAGAAAACTCAAAAGATTAACATTATACCATGACACCACAATGAAATATATAACATTTTTTTCACAATATTATAATATGATAACCAACTTTAACTTAGCAGTTTATAGCCAAGACCAGCAATGCACAATCTTGGTACAAGTGATCTTTACACATGCAGAAGCATCAACATAAGATCTCACAAATATGAAGGGATTTATAATAAGCAAATAGTAAACACAATTAAATAAAAATGGTACAATACAATACAGATTAAAGAATATAGTTATACTCTTTAATACAACTTTTAAAACTGAACTAATTCTCACTTGACAACAGTCAAATATGTTAACAACAAAACAACTATAAAATAATCATATCAACTCGAAATCAAAATCTGTAAAATACCCATTTCAGATTTAGTCATTGACTACTTAGTAATGTAGACAAAATTAACCAAAAATGAGTAATAATTTCATAAAATGTAAAACAACATATGAATCCCATAAAACTCTCTTTTCGACAATATTTGATTACAGTCAAATGACAAAATGAGTAACTCAACAACTAGATCTTATCCAAAATAAAATATTAAAATTTTAATTAATTTAACCACTTTTAAATTATTATAAGTCTAAAATCTTAGTCTTTCATTGACTAGTTACAATTATAGGGAGAAACAAAAGAGTTTTTACAGTTATGGAGGAGCAACTTGACAGCAGCTCCATGTTTCAACCATATCTCACAAAATACGATTTGAGTTTTTGAAATTTTTGGACAAAAGTTAAATGACAACAAGATGAAAACACCCATTAAAAATCTCACCAACCCAGCTCTTAAAAACATAATTATGGGCGATGAAATCAAACCATTTTATTGGTAGAAAACTGAGACAATAAACATATATTATTTTTAATTCTAGAATAAATAAATATTTTATTCACACAAAAATAAAACTATATAATATTTATTTTCAAAAATCAAAGAGAGAGAAATCAATCAAATTATTCATACACACCAAAAATAAAATTAAACAAAAGATATCAAAATCCAAGCTGAATCCAACGCTTGGCAATGATAGGAATTTGATGCCGAGTTCTGAAAACTTTAATTGTCAAAATCCTCAAAGTGCAACAACTTTTTCATTCTTCTTCCTCTTTGCAAGCATGGCAAAAACCCTCTGAAAATGAAGAATCCCCCAGCAAAATCTATTTCCCTCCAATCTAAATTGAATTCCAAATTTTTATTCAAAACCACTCCAAATTTCTCAAAAAACCTCTGAAAAATTCTCCTATAACTATGCAAAATCTCTTATTTTTCAATCCTCTAAAATTTTCTGCCCAAAAGAAGAGTAAAACTCACTTTTCCTATTTTCTCATAAATAAAATTAATCAAATTCCAAAAAATAAATAAAAACAAAAATGAAAGCAACTTTCTTTATTTTTCCTAAAAAGACTCTTTTTTTAAAATAAAATAAGGAAATAAAATCCTCTCATAAAATAAATTACTAAAATATTAAATTAAAACACATATCCTCAACCCATTAATAAAATAATTAAAATAAATTAAATAATTAAATTAACTCACATAATTAACTCATTTGTTTAGGGTTTCTCATTAAACAAATTCAAAATATTACAAGAGATAAAAAAAACCCCCATAAAATAATCACTCCACCAAAATAGTAAATCAAAATATAAATATAACATATACTTACATATTAATATTTAAATATTTACTAATAAAAATTAATATTTAAAAAAAAACATTAGAATATGTTAATATTTATAACTTTATTTTCATAAAATGTAATATACATATAATCATAATAATATTAACAATTAAATAATAACTAACATATTGATCCAATATCTAACTTCACTCAAATAATCCATAAACCAAAGCTAGACATATACTGTGAAATAACTTCACATGAAAGAAACATTCACATCAAAACATATATAACATAAATAACATTAATCTCAATCACAACAATCCAACTAACCACAGGGTTTAATACCAATAGGTTGGGATCTAAAATCAAGACAAAACAATAAAATCAAACAATCACATATCCCACAAGAAACATTAACATAGATGCAACACTCCAACCATAAAGTAAAAGAGATCGGACATTGTCCTATGACAACTCAAAAAAGGTGGTCACACACATAATCAATTATCCCTAATTGGAGACAATGGCTAATCTCAGGTTATAACTTGGGCCTAGATGTTATCTACTCAACCACCATTGGGATTAAAGGCACGCTCAGACCTACTAATTCAGGTGGAGACGTAGCCTAGTACCTATTCACTCAAACATACAAATTAGAGTACATGTGCATAATAGCCGAAGCACTAGGAAAGAAACTCTAGCATTCGTATTTCATGTTCGTATGTCTTTCATATGCCCAATGGTACGATGTCGCCCTTTCCACTTATCCTAACAAACATACTACTGCATCACTTAACTATCCAAGTAAATCTCTGCATAATAATAATAACATGACAATATACATCATACTCACCAAAGCACTAACTGAAGCTCATGTCCCATATTGCAACCACAAAGTTTGAACACAAGTCAGTACATCTTTATGACAATAAACATAATCATAATTAAAAATCATAATAACCTTTAAATGTCCCTATTATTTTACCTTCGTCTCCAAGTTTCAAGGCCAAACTTCCTACACATCCATAGTGGGAATGGATGGGCACACTACAATCTTCCTGCGTAATATAGAGATATCACTCAATGCAAGGTCCAATGGGACCAATATTTTGAGGATAGTGCCACTTGGGTGTAATATGAATAATTTTATCAAAAATTTCTATACTTTTTTAATTAAGTTGTTTCATAGAGAAATTATTAATTTTTGTTTTACTTTAAGTCAAAATCTAAATCATTAGGGATGATGATATTTAAGGGGGAGGAGATGTCACATCTCATTTTTGAGCCCTCTAGATTATGCTATATTTTTATTTGTGTTTTGGTTATGATGTTAAAAATTTTATGTAAAAGAAACTATATTATGATGATGATTCAACTCTATATCAGTTTGATATTGTTTCAAAAGAAATGTATATATGAAGTTGATTATCTTGAGATGTTAAAAAAATATTTATATTGTCTTAGTGATATGATTTTTTGGACTACCTTTTTGGTTTGATGAGGTGTATGCAAGAGATAGTTTTCCTCCACCTAAATGAGGAGGGAGAGCATCACTAGAAAGAGGGAAACATATATTGAAGAAAATATAGGACAACCATGAAATTGAGAACACAAACACAAGTTAATATTTAGTTGTAATGAATGTGGGTGTTCATATTTTATTGTTTGGTCAATATGTATTTTCTCTCTTTTCCGTTGAATGGATTTATCATGAAATACTATATAACTACTTTCTTCCTAATTGTTGTCTAGTGTATACATTTTCGATAGAAAATTACCTTAAAAGTAAGCATGATCTTTAATTGAGAAAACTAATATGTTCCCATTGCATTAAACATATATGGGAAATACCTTTGTCTTAGTTGAATCAATATATTTTTATAAGTATATAAATAAGATTATATTTATATAGATATATAAATATACATTTATAGTATGATCGAATTTTATTATCTCAATTCAATTTTTTTTGTAAAGATGTAAATATTTATAAACATATATGTGTGTGTAAGCATATATATCTATATATACATACATTTGTGTACACACATACATACATATACATATATTTCTTATGATTATATATATATATATATATATATATATATATATATATATATATATTGTTGGCATTGTCAGATTGTATTAAATGATAAGTACTTTCAAATTGGAGGAATCTTGAGAGAGATCTTACAACTTTGAAGTGGAATGTCTTTTGCAAATGAAACATAAAAGAGGCATTAAGAATAGTGGTATTGCTTGGCGAAGTGGAGATGTCTTGAACAAACACTAATTAATGCCAAATTTCATGGCTTAATTTGAGGAAAGTGGGAGTGATAGAAAGCTTGAAGGGGAATAAAAAAGAGAAGAGGGGAGTTGAAATATTTTTTGTGAATTATAGTATTATTTTAGTTACGAACATGTATAAATCTCAAATTATTTTATGATGCTTAATTAGCACAATGCATTTGGTGAATAAATGGAACTCATAGTTCTATGAGAAGTGTTTGTTATTCTGGATGTTCTCTGGTATATGATAAATTTTATTTAAGATTTGTATGATGTTTTTTAGAAGATATTATTCCTTCACCCAAGCAGCTGTTATTTTAAAAAAATGTTCTGAGATTTTGTTATCTCTAAAAGACCTTTATTTTGGACTAATAAACTATGCTCATATTGAGTTATGACAAGTTTTTGTAATTTTGTTGGGTATTGAGTTAAGTTTATAAGCTAATCTTTGTTATGGTTGTCCTTTTGGTCTGAGTATTATCAATGTCGTTTTTGGTCATTTTGGGCTAGAGGTTTATCAAAGATTTAATCTCTTTTATTTGTCAACCTTTTGACTTGATATTTGTCATTGTTGTTAACCTATTTGACAAAAGTCTCTCTCTAATAATGGTAATCCTTAGGCTAGAGATGTAACGATGTATGTAATTTTCATGTTGACTTTATAGACCAAAACTATGAAAAATTATGTGCCTATATTTATTGGCCTATAAGGTCTAAGTTTTATTGCAATATATGTATCTGAATATATCAACCTCTTAGTCTATGTTAGTTCAAATAATTCTGCAACCTTTGAGTGTGGATAAAGAAATTGTTGGGATTGCATAAACTATACATTTTTATATTCAAAGAGACATTATAAGATTGGTAGTTATTTTAATTTTTTTTTTATGTAATATATTGTGACCGAATATGTCACCAATGTTGCTTGCATACAATGATTGTATTGTGATTGAATAGGTCACCAATGTTACTTACAGACAATGATTATTTTGTGCCCAAATCAGTCACCATTGTTTCTTGCATACAATGATTATTTTGTAACCTATTAGATCCCTATTGTTTCTTCACTCTATGAATGATTGGTGATTAAATAAGCCTCTGTATTGCTTTCATTTTGTAAAAAGTTTCAAGTTGAATAAATCACTCTTATGCATAAGGGTATGCAATAAATAAATTTGATTATTCTAAATTCTATTAATGAGACCTTTCAAGTCACCAAACATGAAGATTTGATTGGGGTTATAATTACAAAACCTCGATCTATGAAAAAAACTAGTAAAAAATTTATTGTTTCTTATCTTATGCTTAGTTGAAAGGTCAACCTCTTGTATAGATTGTGAATGTAAGTGTTTGTGCTTCTTTTGGGTGCCAAATTGAATCATCAAAAATCTATATTAGGCCAAAGGCCTTGAGATGGTCTTTTTCTTCATAATGATAATGTTTTCAATATGTTGTATTTTCAAGTTTATTTTTTAAAAATTAATATGATTAAAAAGATTATATTTGTACTCATATGAGTACATATATACAAAAAATATACATACAATAATATTAGTATTATTGTTAAGAATAATTTTCCTTTTTGAAAAATGTATTATATATAAAAAAAAGTTAGAATAAAGTTGATGATTGAACCCCATAGCTCCCAAAAATCACCTACAACCAAAATGCCTATCACATATAAAGATAAAAATCCTTTAATATGCTCATGCAACCTTGAGGAGAGATTATCTAGAAAAGCAATTGAATGTGTAATAAATTAATTTGAATGAATGATTACAATGAATTGGGATCCTTATAAAAGGAAAAAATAAACCCTAGATGAGAGTTTGATTAGATTTAGACATGCATAATCATCTCATGCAATGCAACAACTTAACCTATAAATAACCCAATCTAATAATAAAAAATCACTCCTAAGTTTAGCTTAAGTGAATAAAGTAATAAGGGACCTAATAATTCATTAATAATTAATTGATTATCAAGTGATGTTGTAATTACTGGACAACAACCCCCTTAAGATCAACTTAGGG